>QXEO01000839.1:0-145694 GCA_007115705.1 Dactylis glomerata | reverse complement strand
ATGGAAGCCCACCGCAACTACGACTCTGGGATTTTTTAGGGGTCAATACCCGTGTAGTGGTTCGTAGAGGTCTCATAATGCACTACCCAAGCATAGAATGGTATGGAAGAGGATTCTTCATGATCCGATACAAATAGGGTCATGAAATATAACATATGTACGAAGGCAAAGTGACAATAATATCACGCTAATTATGGCTCGACGGTGAATGACTAGTATAGTTTTTTCTCCATTTGTTTTTTCCACTTTCTGGGACAATCATCTGGACTGGTTGCCATCATGGATGAATGTAATTTAAGCTACCAATTTAGGGATATTGTATTGGGGAATCAAAAATAAGATCATACAATGTACATGAAATATGGAAGCCCACCGCGACTACGACTCTGGGATTTTTTAGGGGTCAATACCCGTGTTGTGGTTCGTACAGGGTCTCATAATGCACTACCCAACCTTAGAAGGGTATAGAGGAGGATTTTTGGTGATTCGGTACAAATAGGGTCATGAAATATAACATATGGACGAAGGCAAAGTGACAATAAGTCACAATAATATAACCCTAATTATGGCTCAATGGTGAACCACTAGTATAGTTTTTTCTCCATTTGTTTCTCCACTTTTGTGGGCCAATCATCTAGATTGGTTGCCATCATGGAGGAATGTCATTTAAGCTACCAATTTAGGGATATTGTATTAGGCAATCAAAAATAAGATCATACAATGTATATGAAATATGGAAGCTCACCGCGACTATGACTCTGGGATTTTTTTAGGGGTCAATACCCGTGTAGTTATTCGTAGAGGGTCTCATAATACACTACCCAACCCTAAAAATGTATGGAAGAGGATTCTTCGTTATCCGGTACAAATAGGGTCATAAAGTATAATATATGTACAAAGGCAAAGTGACAATAAGTGACAATCATATAACCCTAATTGTGGCTCAATGGTGAATGACTAGTATAGTTTTTTCTCCATTTGTTGCTCCACTTTTCTGGGAAAATCATCTGGATTGGTTGCCATCATGGAGGAATGTCATTTAAGCTACCAATTTAGGGATACTGTATTGGGGAATCAAAAATAAAATCATACAATGTACATGAAATATGGAAGCCCACCGCAACTACGACTCTGGTATTTTTTTTAGGGGTCCATACTGGTGTAGTGGTTCGTAGAGGTCTCATAATGCACTACCCAACCATAGAATGGTATGTAAGAGGATTCTTCATGATCCGATACAAATAGGGTCATGAAATATAACATATGTACGAAGGCAAAGTGACAATAATATAACCCTAATTATGGCTCGACGGTGAACGACTAGTATAGTTTTTTCTCCATTTGTTGCTCCACTTTTGTGGGACAATCATCTATATTGATTGCCATCATGGAGGAATGTCATTTAAGAGAGCAATTTGGTCATATTGTATTGGGGAATCAAAAATAAGATCATACAATGTACATGAAATATGGAAGCCCACCGCAACTACGACTCTGGGATTTTTTTAGGGGTCAATACCCGTGTAGTGGTTCGTAGAGGTCTCATAATGCACTACCCAAGCATAGAATGGTCTGGAAGAGGATTCTTCATGATCCGATACAAATAGGGTCATGAAATATAACATATGTACGAAGGCAAAGTGACAATAATATCACGCTAATTATGGCTCGACGGTGAATGACTAGTATAGTTTTTTCTCCATTTGTTTTTTCCACTTTTGTGGGACAATCATCTGGACTGGTTGCCATCATGGATGAATGTAATTTAAGCTACCAATTTAGGGATATTGTATTGGGGAATCAAAAATAAGATCATACAATGTACATGAAATATGGAAGCCCACCGCGACTACGACTCTGGGATTTTTTAGGGGTCAATACCCGTGTTGTGGTTCGTACAGGGTCTCATAATGCACTACCCAACCTTAGAAGGGTATAGAGGAGGATTTTTGGTGATTCGGTACAAATAGGGTCATGAAATATAACATATGGACGAAGGCAAAGTGACAATAAGTCACAATAATATAACCCTAATTATGGCTCAATGGTGAACCACTAGTATAGTTTTTTCTCTATTTGTTGCTCCACTTTTGGGAGACAATCATCTGAATTGGTTGCCATCATGGTGGAATGTCATTTAAGCTACCAATTTAGGGATATTGTATTGGGGAATCTAAAATAAGATCATACAAAGTACATGAAATATGGAAGCCCACCGCGACTATGACTCTAAGATTTTTTTAGGGGTCAATACCCGTGTAGTGGTTCGTAGAGGGTCTCATAATACACTACCCAACCTTAGAAGGGTATGGAGGAGGATTCTTCGTGATCCGGTACAAATAGGGTCATGACATATAACATTTGTACGATGGCAAAGTGACAATAAGTGACAATAATATAACCATAATTATGGCTCGGTGGTGAACGACTATTATAGTTTTTTCTCCATTTGTTGCTCCACTTTTGTGGGACAATCATATGGATTGGTTGCCATCATGGAGAAATATCATTTAAGCTACCAATTTAGGGATATTGTATTGGGGAATCTAAAATAAGATCATACAATGTACATGAAATATGGAAGCCCACCGCGACTACGACTCTGGGATTTTTTTACCGGTCAATACCTGTGTAGTGGTTCGTAGAGGGTCTCAAAATGCACTACCCAACCTTAGAAGGGTATCGAGGAGGATTCTTCATGATCCGGTACAAATAGGGTCATGAAATATAACATATGTATGAATGCAAAGTGACAATAAGTGATAATAATATAACCCTAATTATGGCTCGATGGTGAATGACTAGTATAGTTTTTTCTCCATTTGTTGCTCCACTTTTGTGGGCCAATCATCTAGATTGGTTGCCATCATGGATGAATGCCATTTACGCTAGCAATTTAGGGATATTGTATTAGGCAATCAAAAATAAGATCATACAATATACATGAAATATGGAAGCCCATCGCGACTATGACTCTGGGAGTTTTTTAGGGGTCAATACCTGTGTAGTGGTTTGTAAAGGGTCTCATAATGCACTACCCAACCTTAGAAGGGTATAGAGGAGGATTTTTGGTGATTCGGTACAAATAGGGTCATGAAATATAACATATGGACGAAGGCAAAGTGACAATAAGTGACAATCACGTAGAATGGTATGGAAGAGGATTCTTCGTGATCCGGTACAAATAGGGTCATGAAATATAACATATGTACAAAGGCAAAGTGACAATAAGTGACAATCATATAACCCTAATTATGGCTCAATGGTGAATGACTAGTATAGGTTTTTCTCCATTTGTTGCTCCACTTTTGTGGGACAATCATCTGGACTGGTTGCCATCATGGATGAATGTAATTTAAGCTACCAATTTAGGGATATTGTATTGGGGAATCAAAAATAAGATCATACAATGTACATGAAATATGGAAGCCCACCGCAACTACGACTCTGGGATTTTTTTAGGGGTCAATACCCGTGTAGTGGTTCGTAGAGGTCTCATAATGCACTACCCAAGCATAGAATGGTATGGAAGAGGATTCTTCATGATCCGATACAAATAGGGTCATGAAATATAACATATGTACGAAGGCAAAGTGACAATAATATCACGCTAATTATGGCTCGACGGTGAATGACTAGTATAGTTTTTTCTCCATTTGTTTTTTCCACTTTTCTGGGACAATCATCTGGACTGGTTGCCATCATGGATGAATGTAATTTAAGCTACCAATTTAGGGATATTGTATTGGGGAATCAAAAATAAGATCATACAATGTACATGAAATATGGAAGCCCACCGCGACTACGACTCTGGGATTTTTTAGGGGTCAATACCCGTGTTGTGGTTCGTACAGGGTCTCATAATGCACTACCCAACCTTAGAAGGGTATAGAGGAGGATTTTTGGTGATTCGGTACAAATAGGGTCATGAAATATAACATATGGACGAAGGCAAAGTGACAATAAGTCACAATAATATAACCCTAATTATGGCTCAATGGTGAACCACTAGTATAGTTTTTTCTCCATTTGTTTCTCCACTTTTGTGGGCCAATCATCTAGATTGGTTGCCATCATGGAGGAATGTCATTTAAGCTACCAATTTAGGGATATTGTATTAGGCAATCAAAAATAAGATCATACAATGTATATGAAATATGGAAGCTCACCGCGACTATGACTCTGGGATTTTTTTAGGGGTCAATACCCGTGTAGTTATTCGTAGAGGGTCTCATAATACACTACCCAACCCTAAAAATGTATGGAAGAGGATTCTTCGTTATCCGGTACAAATAGGGTCATAAAGTATAATATATGTACAAAGGCAAAGTGACAATAAGTGACAATCATATAACCCTAATTGTGGCTCAATGGTGAATGACTAGTATAGTTTTTTCTCCATTTGTTGCTCCACTTTTCTGGGAAAATCATCTGGATTGGTTGCCATCATGGAGGAATGTCATTTAAGCTACCAATTTAGGGATACTGTATTGGGGAATCAAAAATAAAATCATACAATGTACATGAAATATGGAAGCCCACCGCAACTACGACTCTGGTATTTTTTTTAGGGGTCCATACTGGTGTAGTGGTTCGTAGAGGTCTCATAATGCACTACCCAACCATAGAATGGTATGTAAGAGGATTCTTCATGATCCGATACAAATAGGGTCATGAAATATAACATATGTACGAAGGCAAAGTGACAATAATATAACCCTAATTATGGCTCGACGGTGAACGACTAGTATAGTTTTTTCTCCATTTGTTGCTCCACTTTTGTGGGACAATCATCTATATTGATTGCCATCATGGAGGAATGTCATTTAAGAGAGCAATTTGGTCATATTGTATTGGGGAATCAAAAATAAGATCATACAATGTACATGAAATATGGAAGCCCACCGCAACTACGACTCTGGGATTTTTTTAGGGGTCAATACCCGTGTAGTGGTTCGTAGAGGTCTCATAATGCACTACCCAAGCATAGAATGGTCTAGAAGAGGATTCTTCATGATCCGATACAAATAGGGTCATGAAATATAACATATGTACGAAGGCAAAGTGACAATAATATCACGCTAATTATGGCTCGACGGTGAATGACTAGTATAGTTTTTTCTCCATTTGTTTTTTCCACTTTTGTGGGACAATCATCTGGACTGGTTGCCATCATGGATGAATGTAATTTAAGCTACCAATTTAGGGATATTGTATTGGGGAATCAAAAATAAGATCATACAATGTACATGAAATATGGAAGCCCACCGCGACTACGACTCTGGGATTTTTTAGGGGTCAATACCCGTGTTGTGGTTCGTACAGGGTCTCATAATGCACTACCCAACCTTAGAAGGGTATAGAGGAGGATTTTTGGTGATTCGGTACAAATAGGGTCATGAAATATAACATATGGACGAAGGCAAAGTGACAATAAGTCACAATAATATAACCCTAATTATGGCTCAATGGTGAACCACTAGTATAGTTTTTTCTCTATTTGTTGCTCCACTTTTGGGAGACAATCATCTGAATTGGTTGCCATCATGGTGGAATGTCATTTAAGCTACCAATTTAGGGATATTGTATTGGGGAATCTAAAATAAGATCATACAAAGTACATGAAATATGGAAGCCCACCGCGACTATGACTCTAAGATTTTTTTAGGGGTCAATACCCGTGTAGTGGTTCGTAGAGGGTCTCATAATACACTACCCAACCTTAGAAGGGTATGGAGGAGGATTCTTCGTGATCCGGTACAAATAGGGTCATGACATATAACATTTGTACGATGGCAAAGTGACAATAAGTCACAATAATATAACCCTAATTATGGCTCGGTGGTGAACGACTACTATAGTTTTTTCTCTATTTGTTGCTCCACTTTTGTGGGACAATCATCTAGATTGGTTGCCATCATGAAGGAATATCATTTAAGCTACCAATTTAGGGATATTGTATTGGGGAATCAAAAATAAGATCATACAATGTACATGAAATATGGAAGCCCATCGTGACTACGACTCGGAGAATTTTTTAGGGGTCAATACCCATGTAGTGGTTCGTAGAGGGTCTCATAATGCACTACCCAACCTTAGAAGGGTATGGAGGAGGATTCTTCATGATCCGGTACAAATAGGGTCATGAAATATAACATTTGTACGAAGGCAAAGTGACAATAGGTGACAATAATATAACCCTAATTGTGGCTCAACGGTGAACGACTAGTATAGTTTTTTCTCCATTTGTTGCTCCACTTTTGTGGGACAATCATCTATATTGGTTGCCATCATGGAGGAATATCATTTAAGCGAGCAATTTGGTCACATTGTATTGGGGAATCTAAAATAAGATCATACAAAGTACATGAAATATGGAAGCCCACCGCGACTATGACTCAAAGATTTTTTTAGGGGTCAATACCTATGTAGTGGTTAGTAGAGGGTCTCATAATACACTACCCAACCTTAGAAGGGTATGGAGGAGGATTCTTCGTGATCCGCTACAAATAGGTCATGAAATATAATATTTGTACAAAGGCAAAGTGACGATAAGTGACAATAATATAACCCTAATTATGGCTCGGTGGTGAACGACTAGTATAGTTTTTTCTCCATTTGTTGCTCCACTTTTGTGGGCCAATCATCTAGATTGGTTGCCATCATGGAGGAATGTCATTTAAGCTACCAATTTAGGGATATTGTATTAGGCAATCAAAAATAAGATCATACAATGTACATGAAATATGGAAGCCCACCGCGACTATGACTCTGGGATTTTTTTAGGGGTCAATACCCATGTATTGGTTCGTAGAGGGTATCATAATGCACTACCCAACCTTAGAAGGGTATGGAGGAGGATTCTTTGTGATCCGGTACAAGTAGGGTCGTGAAATATAACATATGTATGAATGCAAAGTGACAATAAGTGACAATAATATAACCCTAATTATGGCTCGATGGTGAATGACTAGTATTGTTTTTTCTCCATTTGTTGATCCACTTTTGTGGGCCGATCATCTGGATTGGTTGCCATCATGGAGGAATGTCATTTAAGCTACCAATTTAGGGATATTGTATTAAGCAATCAAAAATAAGATCATACAATGTACGTGAAATATGGAAGCCCACCGCGACTATGACTCTGGGATTTTTATAGGGGTCAATACCCGTGTATTTATTCGTAGAGGGTCTCATAATGCACTACCCAACCGTAGAAATGTATGGAAGAGGATTCTTCCTGATCCAGTACAAATAGGGTCATGAAATATAACATATGTACAAAGGCAAAGTGACAATAAGTGACAATAATATAACCCTAATTATGGCTCAATGGTGAATGACTAGTATAGTTTTTTCTCCATTTGTTGATCCACTTTTGTCGGCCAATCATCTGGATTGGTTGCCATCATGGAGAAATGTCATTTAAGCTACCAATTTAGGGATATTGTATTAGGCAATCAAAAATAAGATCATACAATGTACATGAAATATGGAAGCCCACCGCGACTATGACTCTGGGATTTTTTTAGGGGTCAATACCCGTGTAGTGATTCGTACAGGGTCTCATAATGCACTACCCAACCTTAGAAGGGTATAGAGGAGGATTTTTCGTGATCCGGTACAAATAGGGTCATGAAATATAACATATGGATGAAGGCAAAGTGATAATAAGTGACAATAATATAACCCTAATTATGGCTCAATGGTGAACGACTAGTATAGTTTTTTCTCTATTTGTTGCTCCACTTTTGGGAGACAATCATCTGAATTGGTTGCCATCATGGAGGAATGTCATTTAAGCTACCAATTTAGGGATATTGTATTGGGGAATCTAACATAAGATCATACAAAGTATATGAAATATGGAAGCCCACCACGACTATGACTCAAAGATTTTTTTTAGGGGTCAGTACCGGTGTAGTGGTTCGTAGAGGGTCTCATAATACACTACCCAACCTTAGAAGGGTATGGAGGAGGATTCTTCGTGATCCGGTAAATAGGGTCATGAAATATAACATTTGTACGAAGGCAAAGTGACAATAAGTGACAATAATATAACCCTAATTATGGCTCGGTGGTGAACGACTAGTATAGTTTTTTCTCTATTTGTTGCTCCACTTTTGTGGGACAATCATCTAGATTGGTTGCCATCATGAAGGAATATCATTTAAGATACCAATTTAGGGATATTGTATTGGGGAATCAAAAATAAGATCATACAATGTACATGAAATAGGGAAGCCCACCGCGACTACGACTCTGAGAATTTTTTAGGGGTCAATACCCGTGTAGTGGTTTGTAGAAGGTCTCATAATGCACTACCCAACCTTAGAAGGGTATGGAGGAGGATTCTTCATGATCTGGTACAAATAGGGTCATGAAATATAATATTTGTACGAAGGCAAAGTGACAATAAGTGACAATAATATAACCCTAATTATGGCTCGGTGGTGAACGACTAGTAAAGTTTTTTCTCCATTTGCTACTCCACTTTTGTGGGACAATCACCTAGATTGGTTGCCATCATGGAGGAATGTCATTTCAGCTACCAATTTAGGGATATTGTATTGGGGAATCAAAAATAAGATCATACAATATACATGAAATATGTAAGCCCATCGCGACTACGACTCTAGGATTTTTTTAGGGGTCAATACCCATGTAGTGGTTTGTAGAGGGTATCATAATGCACTACCCAACCTTAGAAGGCTATGGAGGAGGATTCTTTGTGATGCGGTACAAGTAGGGTCGTGAAATATAACATATATACAAATGCAAAGTGACAATAATATAACCCTAATAATGGCTCGATGGTGAATGACTAGTATAGTTTTTTCTCCATTTGTTGATCCACTTTTGTGGGCCAATCATCTGGATTGGTTGCCATCATGGAGGAATGTCATTTAAGCTACCAATTTAGGGATATTGTATTAGGCAATCAAAAATAAGATCATACAATATACATGAAATATGGAAGCCCACCGCGACTATGACTCTGGGATTTTTTTAGGGGTCAATACCCGTGTAGTTATTCGTAGAGGGTCTCATAATGGACTACCCAACCGTAGAAATGTATGGAAGAGGATTATTCGTGATCCGGTACAAATAGGGTCATGAAATATAACATATGTACAAAGGCAAAGGGACAATAAGTGACAATCTTATAACCCTAATTGTGGCTCAATGGTGAATGACTAGTATAGTTTTTACTCCATTTGTTGCTCCACTTTTGTGGGAAAATCATCTAGATTGGTTGCCATCATGGAGGAATGTCATTTAAGCTACCAATTTAGGGATATTGTTTTGGGGAATCAAAAATAAGATCATACAATGTACATGAAATATGGAAGCCCACCGCAACTACGACTCTGGGATTGTTTTAGGGGTCAATACCCATGTAGTGGTTCGTAGAGGTCTCATAATGCATTACCCAACCATAGAATGGTATGGAAGAGGATTCTTCATGATCTGATACAAATAGGGTCATGAAATATAACATATATACGAAGGCAAAGTGACAATAAGTGATAATAATATAACCCTAATTATGACTCGACGGTGAACGACTAGTATAGTTTTTTCTCCATTTGTTGCTCCACTTTTGTGGGACAATCATCTATATTGGTTGCCATCATGGAGGAATGTCATTTAAGCTAGCAATTTGGTCATATTGTATTGAGGAATCAAAAATAAGATCATACAATGTACATGAAATATGGAAGCCCACCGCAACTACGACTCTGGGATTTTTTTAGGGGTCAATACCCGTGTAGTGGTTTGTAGAGGTCTCATAATGCACTACCCAACCATAGAATGGTATGGAAGCAGATTCTTCATGATCCGATACAAATAGGGTCATGAAATATAACATATGTACGAAGGCAAAGTGACAATAAGTGACAATAATATAACCCTAATTATGGCTCGATGGTGAACGACTAGTATAGTTTTTTCTCCATTTGTTGCTCCACTTTTGTGGGAAAATCATCTATATTGGCTGCCATCATGGAGGAATATAATTTAAGCTAGCAATTTGGTCATATTGTACTGGGGAATCTAAAATAAGATCATACAAAGTACATGAAATATGGAAGCCCACCGCGACTATGACTAAGATTTTTTTAGGGGTCAATACCCGTGTAGTGGTTCGTAGAGGGTCTCATAATACACTACCCAACCTTACAAGGGTATGGAGGAGGATTCTTCGTGATCTGGTACAAATAGGGTCATGAAATATAACATTTGTACGAAGGCAAAGTGACAATAAGTGACAATAATATAACCCTAATTACAGCTCGGTGGTGAACGACTAGTATAGTTTTTTCTCTATTTGTTGCTCCACTTTTGTGGGACAATCATCTATATTGGTTGCCATCATGAAGGAATATCTTTTAAGCTACCAATTTAGGGATATTGTATTGGGGAATCAAAAATAAGATCATACAATGTACATGAAATATGGAAGCCCACCGCGACTACGACTCTGAGAATTTTTTAGGGGTCAATACCCATGTACTGGTTCGTAGACGGTCTCATAATGGACTACCCAACCTTAGAAGGGTATGGAGGAGGATTCTTCATGATCCGGTACAAATAGGGTCATGAAATATAACATTTGTACGAAGGCAAAGTGACAATAAGTGACAATATTATAACCCTAATTATGTGTGATGACCTCAAATTTGATACAAATTCAAAGTGCCCGTTATGTAATCCATCACAATCCTAGAATCATTGTTGTGATTTGCATAACGTAGTTGATATCACAGTCATAGACATTAATAGTAAATAAAGGGGATTACATCGGTGGTCGCACAGACCAACCCTTACATTACATCAACATGCAGCGGAATAACACTTTGGGTCCATATTGTCAAGCTTCAACCGCACAGGCAAAGCAGACAGTAGGAAACGAGCCTAATTCGCAAAGTCGTCAATGAGCCCTTGCTTCTTGGTCTTGCTCCTTCAAGTCTGGCCAAGTTAATAGCCAGGGACACAGCCATGAGTACATTGGATGCACTCGCAAACCATCTTATAAACAAAGTGGTGAAAGAGATATGCATGGTTGATATGGTGGACTAAGCACTAAGTTTAGTTGCAAAAGCTAGTTTTGTTTCCCAAGAATGTTCATTGGTAGAAAAGAGGTTTAGTTCTCTAAGTTCAATCTAAAGAGGAACTTCAAGTGTGTCAACATCATTGTCAAGTCAAGTAAATTCATGTCATTCACCAAGTTCACCATTGTTATTTTCATTCTTGACAAAAGTCAAGTACAGCTTGCCAACTGTCCATAACCGCGGACTCGGCTATTTGAATAGTTTGAAAACCTCTGCAGAGGGGTACACTTTACCCACAAGATTCGATACATCTGCCGGGAGAAATCCACGAATCGTCATACACAAGTATGCGGGGTTCAGATAATCAAACAAACTCTTTCACTTGTCTACCTTAGTATGGGGATCCTCCCTATGAGTCCAGATACTGAATGGCACTCATAGTTTTTCTGGCTAGAGGATGCTCTATCTCAGACTCCCATAGACTGTGGTATCCTCCGTCACAGCTACGACCAGTCCCGGCTTCGGGGGCGTCCCTTGGGATCCAAACCCCTATAAGTTCAATGAGGTCTCCATACTAAAACAAACAAGCTACGGACTAAGCCCCTTCCCATTCAGGGGTAATATGGTCGTACGGTATGATTGGCTCCCATAGTACATCACTCGTTGTCAATTTAGAAATACATTTCATAGTTCTTAGTCAAGATTATTTTCTTTCATAAAGCCATCATGTAGGAGCAATCTTCAATTCAAGTTTTCAAGTTCAAGTCACCAATTTTCAAATAGGGTTCCCCTTATCGATGACCTCAATTTTATTAGCGACTAAGCAACTACATTGAGTGATGATACCACTAAGCTATGGTTGGATAAACTCAGCTTGATGCTCTTGCTAAGCAAGATACCACTAAACTTCTATCATTCTCCTCTAGCAATTCAATCATGCAATTTACTTAAAACAGGTAGAATGCAATAGTAAAAACTAGGCATTTGGAGTATGATTCAAAAGATGGCTTGCCTGGCTTGGCAATGTCAAAAGAGTCTTCAACTTCCTCTTGGATTGGTTGATCTCCATCTCCATTTCTTGGTGGACTTCGGGATCCATTCTCCTTACTCTCGTTATCATCTAATCGTCGAAAATGAAATAAACATACAATCACCACACAATTCACAAACAACACACACTCAAGCAAATAAGGATACTTGGGGTAAGGGGAGCGATCTAGGTAGTCTATGGAGAGGTTTCGAAGATAATTGAGTCCATATGGATGGGTTATTTGTTTCTTGTATCTAAGTAGGGTTCATTGATTTGGAACCATGAAATATCTCATATAAGTCTTTATTGACCAAGGTTGTAGACTACAAGTAGGTATTTAGGATTACGGTTTACCCAAGGTGGTTTCATAGGATTTGGAGTCTTTTTATTTTATCGAAGCTATTTCTAGTTTGCAAGTATTTAGTAATCAAGTTTGAATCTACAAGTACAATCTAGGAATCCTAGTTGACTTGGATCCAAGGTTATAGATCACATTTAGAAATGTGGTTGATTCAAATTGGTTTCATATCATTTCCATATTTTGAGATAGGTGTGCAAGTTTGAGTTTCTAATTACTACTATGTAGTATTAAATTTCCAAATACTTCCTACAAGCTCACATGGACTAAGATCAATACTTATAGATAGGTATTTGGAAATATGGTTTAACAATAAGAGTTCCATAAAAAATTTTGATTATAGATTTGAGTTTAATAAAATCCTATATGGCAATTGCCCATTTAACCATATAGGTAAATAGCATTTACTTTAAAAGGTTTAAAAATGAGATCTAATGGTATAGGCAGATGGGTATCACTAATTGTGAATTTCTAAAGTTGGATTTATATTTTTAGGAATTTTATTTGAATTGATATGGATTTTCTAAGTTGGAAAAGTTCCTGTTTTGTTATTTTTACTGCAACCACTATGTAAATCTAATTGTGTTGAAACCACTTCTATAGGATAGCTTATATTCTAAGGTTTCCAGAACATATCCATTTGTTAAATTTGAATTGGTATATCTCCGGGAAAATTAAATATACGAAAGCATCTGAATGAGTTTTTCAAGAATCGAAAAAATATCTTAACCCCATTTTTTTTTCTAATTACCGGTAGCGGGCCACTCGTGGGAGGGGGTTAGTGGGCCACCAGACTGGGCTGGCCCAAAGCGTGTCCAGTGCACGCGGGAAATAAAAATAAAAATAAAAAGTAACCGGGCTGACCAAAGGGGCCCGGCTGTCAGGACGCACGAACCGGTACGCAGCTTCGTTCTTACTGGGACACGGCGAGGAGCTCACCGACGGCGAGGCGAAGGGCGCATCGGCGTAGCTCGACGAGGAAGGCACGGGAGGCGACGGCGAGTGGCAGTCCGGCGGAGGAGCTCCTCCTCTTCCACCTTGTCCAGGCGGCAGCTTGAGGGCGGTGCTAGAATGCCGGGAACGGCAGGGTGCTCCGGAGCTCGGCCGGCTCCAGCGGGCTCAAACCTGCGAGCAACTAGCGAGGAGATTATGTCTAGGAGGTAGAGGGAGGTGCGGGGCATCTTTCCTGGAAACAATGGCGGCTTTTTATAGGAGGGAGAGGGAGCACGAGGCGAGGGGATCTACGGCCAGAGCGCGGCCGGTGTCGGCTAGGGAGTGAAGATGGGGCGGCGTTGGCGTGTGCTGCGGGCTGCGGCATGCTGTGGCGTGCTGCTGGCGCGATGGGAGGGGTCGGGACGGTCTGGTTCAGAGGGGGACAAGTGAGGGGTCCGGGCGGTTTTCCTCCATGCCTTCCATGTCTCACGGCCTGGGGTCGGGGCAGAGGGGGCTGGGGCTCGACCGAGGGAGAGTCCCTGGGTATGGCTACAGGGCTAGGCGCACGGGGATGGCGTCATCTATAGTGGGTTCAACTTTCCCGTTTTCTGCCCACAGGGTGCTCGACGTAATGCCAGCATGAATTCGAAATTTGAATTTTTGAAAAATTCCAATTGGAGTTGTCAAGGTATGATAAGGACTCCAAACATATTTTTGTTATGAAGAAATATGATGTTTTGCAAAAATCTTATTTCAATTTTGAAGTATGGTCTCTGTTTCAGATTCAAACTTTGGCAGATGTTTGAGTGGGGTTCTGATTTGAATTTTGGTTTGAAGTTTGTTAGTCCAGCAAAAATGTAGGTTGGTCTTGCTCAACCAACTGACCACACACTCAATTGATTTACAGATTGCTTATTTTAAATGTCCAAAGTAGGGTAGTGGTTAACTTTTTCTAGATCATCTTTTCTTCTCTCTTTTCTTTATTTCTTTGAGTTCGGGTTTCTTGGTCCTGGTGGTTAACCTCTATTGTTTCTGTTGGTTAGGAGTGGTTTAACTAATCATTTCACAACTATTTAAAAGACACATGAAATCATAGAACAACATGTATTTAAAAATACTATGTATGCATGCAATAATAGATACAAAGTTTTATCTTGGCCCAAAAGTGTTGGTTTTCTTGGAGATGAGATGGAGTTGGGAAATGACCTCTTATTTGAATTCAAACTTTGGTAGAAATTTGAATAGGGTTCCAAGTTGATTTTTGTTTCCAACTTTATTATATTTGATTCTTTGTAGCTTGTTCTTAGTTGTGGTGGAGAGATGCCTGATGGTATAGTTCAAATATTGCTTAATATATAAGGGCAAAGTAGTGGAATCAGTAATTTTTTTTAAGATCACTACTTCCTCTTTTCTTACTTAGGTTTTTGTGTTGCGGTTTATTTTCTTGATTCTTTTCTATTTGTTTTTGATTGCTTGACTAAATTTTGGTTTGGCCATTGACCCAAATGGGTTTAGCATGTAACCATGCGCAAAATTTAATAGTTAGAAAACTATTTCAATTTAACAAAAACATTTTACAGGTATAATTATTTGTTCTCCGAAACATGGCTAAAGAAAACATTTGGGGAGTTTTTCAAAGTTTTGAAAATAAGTTTTCGAAAGGTTGATTCCATAATTTTTGGAAATGTCAACTTGAGAAATGAGAAATAGTAATTTTTGAAATGGGATATTTTTATTCCCCTCTTTTTTTTTAAAACAAGGATAGGTTTCTTGAAAATAGAGGTTTTACCTCTATTCCAATATTTCCTTTCTAAACGATTAACAATTTGGGCTCAAAGGATTTGTTTTAATGAAAACCTTTCTCATATTCTTTCTTTTTATTTGAAGCATGGGAGCAAATGCTCAAACTCAGAAGTTTCGAAAAGGCAAGAAATTAATCTTGTATTCAAAATAAAAGTTTTTGTTGGCTCCAAAATTTGGTATTTTGATAAATTCCATTTATTTCTATTTTCCAAAAACTTGGGTTGTTACATTATGGCTCGGTGGTGAACGACTAGTATAGTTTTTTCTCCATTTGCTGCTCCACTTTTGTGGGACAATCACCTAGATTGGTTGCCATCATGGAGGAATGTCATTTAAGCTACCAATTTAGGTATATTGTATTGGGGAATCAAAAATAAGATCATACAATGTACATGAAATATGGAAGCCCACCATGACTACGACTCTGGGATTTTTTTAGGGGTCAATACCCATGTATTGGTTCGTAGAGGGTATCATAATGCACTACCCAACCTTAGAAGGGTATGGAGGAGGATTCTTTGTGATCCAGTACAAGTAGGGTCGTGAAATATAATATATGTATGAATGCAAAGTGACAATAAGTGACAACAATATAACCCTAATTATGGCTCGATGGTGAATGACTAGTATAGTTTTTTCTCTATTTGTTGATCCACTTTTGTGGGCCAATCATCTGGATTGGTTGCCATCATGGAGGAATGTCATTTAAGCTACCAATTTAGGGATATTGTATTAAGCAATCAGAAATAAGATCATACAATGTACATGAAATATGGAAGCCCACCGCGACTATGACTCTGGGATTTTTTTAGGGGTCAATACCTGTGTAGTTATTCGTAGAGGGTCTCATAATGCACTACCCAACTGTAGAAATGTATGGAAGAAGATTCTTTGTGATCCGGTACAAATAGGGTCATGAAATATAACATACGTACAAAGGCAAAGTGACAATAATATAACCCTAATTATGGCTCAATGGTGAATGACCAGTATAGTTTTTTCTCCATTTGTTGATCCACTTTTGCGGGCCAATCATCTGGATTGGTTGCCATCATGGAGGAATGTCATTTAAGCTACCAATTTAGAGATATTGTATTAGGCAATCAAAAATAAGATCATACAATGTACATGAAATATGGAAGCCCACCGCGACTATGACTCTGGGATTTTTTTTGGGGTCAATACCCGTGTAGTTGTTCGTAGAGGGTCTCATAGTGCACTACCCAACCATAGAATGGTATGGAAGAGGATTCTTCGTGATCCGGTACAAATAGGGTCATGAAATATAACATATGTACAAAGGCAAAGTGACAATCATATAACCCTAATTATGGCTCGATGGTGAATGACTAGTATAGTTTTTTCTCCATTTGTTGCTCCACTTTTTTGGGACAATCATCTGGATTGGTTTCCATCATGGAGGAAAGTCATTTAAGCTACCAATATAGGGATATTGTATTGGGGAATCAAAAATAAGATCATACAATGTACATGAAATATGGATCCCACCGCGACTATGACTCTGGGATTTTTTTAGGGGTCAATGCCCGTGTAGTGGTTCATAGAGGTCTCATAATGCACTACCCAACCATAGAATGGTATGAAAGAGGATTCTTCATGATCCGATACAAATAGGGTCATGAAATATAACATATGTACAAAGGCAAAGTGACAATAAGTGACAATCATATAACCCTAATTATGGCTCGATGGTGAACGACTAGTATAGTTTTTTCTCCATTTGTTGCTCCACTTTTGTGGGACAATCATCTAGATTGGTTGCCATCATGGAGGAATATCATTTAAGCTATCAATTTAGGGATATTGTATTGGGGAATCAAAAATAAGATCATACAATGTACGTGAAATATGGAAGCCCACCGCGACTACGACTCTGGGAGTTTTTTAGGGGTCAATACCAGTGTAGTGGTTCGTAGAGGTCTCATAATGCACTACCCAACCATAAAATGGTATGGAAGAGGATTTTTCATGATCTGATACAAATCGGGTCATGAAATATAACATATGTACGAAGGCAAAGTGACAATAATATAACCCTAATTATGGCTCGATGGTGAATGACTAGTATAGTTTTTTCTCGATTTGTTGCTCCACTTTTGTGGGACAATCATCTAGATTGGTTGCCATCATGGAGGAATGTCATTTAAGCTAGCAATTTGGTCATATTGTATTGGGGAATCTAAAATGAGATCATATAATGTACATGAAATATGGAAGCCCACCGCGACTACGACTCTGGGATTTTTTTAGGGGTCAATAGCCGTGTAGTGGTTCGTAGAGGGTCTCATAATGCACTACCCAACCTTAGAAGGGTATGGAGGAGGATTCTTTTTGATCTGGTACAAATAGGGTTTTGAAATATAACATATGGACGAAGGCAAAGTGACATAAGTGACAATAATATAACCCTAATTATGGCTCGATGGTGAACGACTAGTATAGTTTTTTCTCTATTTGTTGCTCCACTTTTGTGAGACAATCATCTGAATTGGTTTCCATCATGGAGGAATGCCATTTAAGCTACCAATTTAGGAATATTATATTGGGGAATCTAAAATAAGATCATACAATGTACATGAAATATGAAAGCCCACCGCGACTACGACTCTGATATTTTTTTAGGGGTCCATACTCGTGTAGTGGTTCGTAGAGGGTCTCATAATGCACTACCCAACCTTAGAAGGGTATGGAGGAGGATTCTTCGTGATCCAGTACAAATAGGGTCATGAAATATAACATTTGTACAAAGGCAAAGTGACAATAAGTGACAATAATATAACCCTAATTATGGCTCGGTGGTGAACGACTAGTATAGTTTTTTCTCCATTTGTTGCTCCACTTTTGTGGGACAATCATCTGGATTGGTTGCCATCATGGATGAATGCCATTTAAGCTACCAATTTAGGGATATTGTATTAGGCAATCAAAAATAAGATCATACAATGTACATGAAATATGGAAGCCCACCGCGACTATGACTCTGGGATTTTTTAGGGGTCAATACTCGCGTAGTGGTTCGTACAGGGTCTCATAATGCACTACCTAACCTTAGAAGGGTATAGAGGAGCATTTTTTGTGATCCGATACAAATAGGGTCATGAAATATAACATATGGATGAAGGCAAAGTGATAATAAGTGACAATAATATAACCCTAATTATGGTTCAATGGTGATCGACTATTATAGTTTTTTCTCTATTTGTTGCTCCACTTTTGGGAGACAATCATCTGAATTGGTTGCCATCATGGAGGAATGTCATTTAAGCTACCAATTTAGGAATATTGTATTGGGGAATCTAACATAAGATCATACAAAGTACATGAAATATGGAAGCCCACCGCGACTATGACTCTAAGAATTTTTTTAGGGGTCAATACCCGTGTAGTGGTTCATAGAGGGTCTCATAATACACTACCCAACCTTAGAAGGGTATGGAGGAGGATTCTTCGTGATCCGGTACAAATAGGGTCATGAAATATAACTTTTGTACGAAGGCAAAGTGACAATAAGTGACAATAATATAACCCTAATTATGGCTCGGTGGTGAACGATTAGTATAGGTTTTTCTCTATTTGTTGCTCCACTTTTGTGGGACAATCATCTAGATTGGTTGCCATTATGAAGGAATATCAATTACGCTACCAATTTAGGGATATTGTATTGGGGAATCAAAAATAAGATCATACAATGTACATGAAATATGGAAGCCCACCGCGACTACGACTCTGGGATTTTTTTAGGGGTCAATACCCATGTACTGGTTCGTAGAGGGTCTCATAATGCAATACCCAACCTTAGAAGGGTATGGAGGAGGATTCTTCAAGATCCGGTATAAATAGGGTCATGAAATATAACATATGTATGAATGCAAAGTGACAATAAGTGATAATAATATAACCCTAATTATGGCTCGATGGTGAATGACTAGTATAGTTTTTTCTCCATTTGTTGCTCCACTTTTGTGGGCCAATCATCTGGATTGGTTGCCATCATGGATGAATGCCATTTAAGCTACCAATTTAGGGATATTGTGTTAGGCAATCAAAAATAAGATCATACAATGTACATGAAATATGGAAGCCCACCGCGACTGTGACTCTGGGATTTTTTTAGGGGTCAATACCCATGTAGTGGTTCGTAAAGGGTCTCATAATGCACTAACCAACCGTAGAATGGTATGGAAGAGGATTCTTCGTGATCCGGTATAAATAGGGTCATGAAATATAACATAGGTACAAAGGCAAAGTGACAATAAGTGACAATCATATAACCCTAATTATGGCTCAATGGTGAATGACTAGTATAGTTTTTTCCCCATTTGTTGCTCCACTTTTGTGGGACAATCATCTAGATTTGTTGCCATCCTGGAGGAATGTCATTTAAGCTACCAATTTAGGGATATTGTATTGGAGAATCAAAAATTAGATCATTCAATGTACATGAAATATGGAAGCCCACCGCAACAACGACTCTGGGATTTTTTTAGGTGTCAATACCCATGTAGTGGTTCGTAGAGGGTCTCATAATGCAGTACCCAACCTTCGAAGGGTATGGAGGAGGATTCTTCATGATCCGGTACAAATAGGGTCATGAAATATAACATATGTATGAATGCAAAGTGACAATAAGTGATAATAATATAATCCTAATTATGGCTCGATGGTGAATGACTAGTATAGTTTTTTCTCCATTTGTTGCTCCACTTTTGTGGGCCAATCATCTGGATTGGTTGCCATAATGGATGAATGCCATTTAAGCTACCAATTTAGGGATATTGTATTAGGCAATCAAAAATAAGATCATACAATGTACATGAAATATGGAAGCCCACCGCGACTATGACTCTGGGATTTTTTTAGGGGTCAATACCCATGTAGTGGTTCGTAAAGGATCTCATAATGCACTAACCAACCGTAGAATGGTATGGAAGAGGATTCTTCGTGATCCGGTATAAATAGGGTCATGAAATATAACATAGGTACAAAGGCAAAGTGATAATAAGTGACAATCATATAACCCTAATTATGGCTCAATGGTGAATGACTAGTATAGTTTTTTCTCTATTTGTTGCTCCACTTTTGTGGGAGAATCATCTGGATTGGTTGCCATCATGGAGGAATGTCATTTAAGCTACCAATTTAGGGATATTGTATTGGGGAATCAAAAATAAGATCATTCAATGTACATGAAATATGGAAGCCCACCGCAACAACGACTCTAGGATTTTTTTAGGTGTCAATACCCGCGTAGTGGTTCGTAGAGGTCTCATAATGCACTACCCAACCATAGAATGGTATGGAAGAGGATTCTTCATGATCCGATACAAATAGGGTCATGAAATATAACATATGTACGAAGGCAAAGTGATAATAATATAACCCTAATTATGGCTCGATGGTGAACGACTAGTATAGTTTTTTCTCCATTTGTTTCTCCACTTTTGTGGGACAATCATCTATATTGGTTGCCATCATAGAGGAATGTCATTTAAGCTAGCAATTTGGTAATATTGTATTGGGGAATCTAAAATAAGATCATACAATGTACATGAAATATGGAAGCCCACCGCGACTATGACTCTGGGATTTTTTAGGGGTCAATACTCATGTATTGGTTCGTACAGGGTCTCATAATGCACTACCTAACCTTAGAAGGGTATAGAGGACGATTTTTTGTGATCCGATACAAATATGGTCGTGAAATATAACATATGGATGAAGGCAAAGTGACAATAAGTGACAATAATATAACCCTAATTATGGCTCAATGGTGATCGACTAGTATAGTTTTTTCTCAATTTGTTGCTCCACTTTTGGGAGACAATCATCTGAATTGGTTGCCATCATGGAGGAATGTCATTTAAGCTACCAATTTAGGGATATTGTATTGGGGAATCTAACATAAGATCATACAAAGTACATGAAATATGGAAGCCCACCGCGACTATGACTCTAAGATTTTTTTAGGGGTCAATACCCGTGTAGTGGTTCATAGAGGGTCTCATAATACACTACCCAACCTTAGAAGGGTATGGAGGAGGATTCTTCGTGATCCGGTACAAATAGGGTCATGAAATATAACATTTGTACGAAGGCAAAGTGACAATAAGTGACAATAATATAACCCTAATTATGGCTCGGTGGTGAACGACTAGTATAGTTTTTTCTCTATTTGTTGCTCCACTTATGTGGGACAATCATCTAGATTGGTTGCCATCATGAAGGAATATCAATTAAGCTACCAATTTAGGGATATTGTATTGGGGAATCAAAAATAAGATCATACAATGTACATGAAATATGGAAGCCCACCGCGACTACGATTCTGGGATTTTTTTAGGGGTCAATACCCATGTACTGGTTCGTAGAGGGTCTCATAATGCAGTACCCAACCTTAGAAGGGTATGGAGGAGGATTCTTCATGATCCGGTATAAATAGGGTCATGAAATATAACATATGTATGAATGCAAACTGACAATAAGTGATAATAATATAACCCTAATTATGGCTCGATGGTGAATGACTAGTATAGTTTTTTCTCCATTTGGTGCTCCACTTTTGTGGGCCAATCATCTGGATTGGTTGCCATCATGGATGAATGCCATTTAAGCTACCAATTTAGGGATATTGTATTAGGCAATCAAAAATAAGATCGTACAATGTACATGAAATATGGAAGCCCACCGCGACTGTGACTCTGGGATTTTTTTAGGGGTCAATACCCATGTAGTGGTTCGTAAAGGGTCTCATAATGCACTAACCAACCGTAGAATGGTATGGAAGAGGATTCTTCATGATCCGGTATAAATAGGGTCATGAAATATAACATAGGTACAAAGGCAAAGTGACAATAAGTGACAATCATATAACCCTAATTATGGCTCAATGGTGAATGACTAGTATAGTTTTTTCTCCATTTGTTGTTCCACTTTTGTGGGACAATCATCTAGATTTGTTGCCATCATGGAGGAATGTCATTTAAGCTACCAATTTAGGGATATTGTATTGGAGAATCAAAAATAAGATCATTCAATGTACATGAAATATGGAAGCCCACCGCAACAACGACTCTGGGATTTTTTTAGGTGTCAATACCCGCGTAGTGGTTCGTAGAGGTCTCATAATGCACTACCCAACCATAGAATGGTATGGAAGTGGATTCTTCATGATCCGAGACAAATAGGGTCATGAAATATAACATATGTACGAAGGCAAAGTGACAATAATATAACCCTAATTATGGCTCGACGGTGAACGACTAGTATAGTTTTTTCTCCATTTGTTTCTCCACTTTTGTGGGACAATCATCTAAATTGGTTGCCATCGTGGAGGAATGTCATTTAAGCTAGCAATTTGGTCATATTGTATTGGGGAATCTAAAATAAGATCATACAATGTACATGAAATATGGAAGCCCACCGCTACTATGACTCTGGGATTTTTTAGGGGTCAATACTCGTGTAGTGGTTCGTACAGCGTCTCATAATGCACTACCTAACCTTAGAAGGGTATAGAGGAGGATTTTTTGTGATCCGGTACAAATAGGGTCGTGAAATATAACATATGGATGAAGGCAAAGTGACAATAAGTGACAATAATATAACCCTAATTATGGCTCAATGGTGAACGACTAGTATAGTTTTTTCTCTATTTGTTGCTCCACTTTTTAGAGACAATCATCTGAATTGGTTGCCATCATGGAGGAATGTCATTTAAGCTACCAATTTAGGGATATTGTATTGGGGAATCTAACATAAGATCATACAAAGTACATGAAATATGGAAGCCCACCGCGACTATGACTCTAAGATTTTTTTAGGGGTCAATACCCGTGTAGTGGTTCATAGAGGGTCTCATAATACACTACCCAACCTTAGAAGGGTATGGAGGAGGATTCTTCGTGATCCGGTACAAATAGGGTCATGAAATATAACATTTGTACGAAGGCAAAGTGACAATAAGTGACAATAATATAACCCTAATTATGGCTCGGTGGTGAACGACTAGTATAGTTTTTTCTCTATTTGTTGCTTCACTTTTGTGGGACAATCATCTAGATTGGTTGCCATCATGAAGGAATATCATTTAAGCTACCAATTTAGGGATATTGTATTGGGGAATCAAAAATAAGATCGTACGATGTACATGAAATATGGAAGCCCACCGCGACTACGACTCTGAGAATTTTTTAGGGGTCAATACCCGTGTAGTGGTTCATAGAGGGTCCCATAATGCACTACCCAACCTTAGAAGGGTATGGAGGAGGATTATTCTTGATCCGGTACAAATAGGGTCATGAAATATAACATTTGTACGATGGCAAAGTGACAATAAGTGACAATAATATAACCCTAATTATGGCTCGGTGGTGAACGACTATTATAGTTTTTTCTCCATTTCCTGCTCCACTTTTGTGGGACAATCACCTAGATTGGTTGCCATCATGGAGGAATGTCATTTAAGCTACTAATTTAGGGATATTGTATTGGGGAATCAAAAATAAGATCATACAATGTACATAAAATATGGAAGCCCACCGCGACTATGACTCTGGGATTTTTTTAGGGGTCAATACCCATGTAGTGGTTCGTAGAGGGTATCATAATGCACTACCCAACCTTAGAAGGGTATGGAGGAGGATTCATTGTGATCTGGTACAAGTAGGGTCGTGAAATATAACATATGTACGAATGCAAAGTGACAATAAGTGACAATAATATAACCCTAATTATGGCTCGATGGTGAATGACTAGTATAGTTTTTTCTCCATTTGTTCATCCACTTTTGTGGGCCAATCATCAGGATTGGTTGCCATCATGGAGGAATGTCATTTAAGCTGCCAATTTAGGGATATTGTATTAGGCAATCAAAAATAAGATCATACAATGCACATGAAATATGGAAGCCCACCGCGACTATGACTCTGGGATTTTTTTAGGGGTCAATACCCATGTAGTTATTCGTAGAGGGTCTCATAATGCACTACCCAACCATAGAATGGTATGTACGAGGATTCTTCGTGATCCGGTACAAATAGGGTCATGAAATATAACATATGTACAAAGGCAAAGTGACAATCATATAACCCTAATTATGGCTCGATGGTGAATGACTAGTATAGTTTTTTCTCCATTTGTTGATCCACTTTTGTGGGCCAATCATCAGGATTGGTTGCCATCATGGAGGAATGTCATTTAAGCTACCAATTTAGGGATATTGTATTAGGCAATCAAAAATAAGATCATACAATGTACATGAAATATGGAAGCCCACCGCGACTATGACTCTGGGATTTTTTTAGGGGTCAATACCCGTGTAGTTATTCGTAGAGGGTCTCCTAATGCACTACCCAAACATAGAAATGTATGGAAGAGGATTCTTCGTGATCCGGTACAAATAGGGTCATGAAATATAACATATGTACAAAGACAAAGTGACAATAAGTGACAATCATATAACCCTAATTGTGGCTCAATGGTGAATGACTAGTATAGTTTTTTTTCCATTTGTTGCTCCACTTTTGTGGGACAATCATCTGGATTGGTTGCCATCATGGAGGAATGTTATTTAAGCTACCAATTTAGGGATATTGTATTGGGGAATCAAAAATAAGATCATACAATGTACATGAAATATGGAAGCCCACCGCAACTACGACTCTGGGATTTTTTTAGGGGTCAATACCCATGTAGTGGTTCGTAGAGGTCTCATAATGCACTACCCAACCATAGAATGGTATGGAAGAGGTTTCTTCATGATCCGATACAAACAGGGTCATGAAATATAACATATGTACGAAGGCAAAGTGACAATAATATAACCCTTATTATGGTTCGACGGTGAACGACTAGTATAGTTTTTTCTCCATTTGTTTCTCCACTTTTGTGGGACAATCATCTATATTGGTTGCCATCATGGAGGACTGTGATTTAAGCCAGCAATATGGTCATATTGTATTGGGGAATCTAAAATAAGATCATACAATGTACATGAAATATGGAAGCCCACCGCGACTATGACTCTGGGATTTTTTTAGGGGTCAATACCCATGTAGTGGTTCGTAGAGGGTATCATAATGCACTACCCAACCTTAGAAGGGTATGGAGGAGGATTCATTGTGATCCGGTACAAGTAGGGTCGTGAAATATAACATATGTACGAATGCAAAGTGACAATAAGTGACAATAATATAACCCTAATTATGGCTCAATGGTGAATGACTAGTATAGTTTTTTCTCCATTTGTTGATCCACTTTTGTGGGCAAATCATCAGGATTGATTGCCATCATGGAGGAATGTCATTTAAGCTACAATTTAGGGATATTATATTAGGCAATCAGAAATAAGATCATACAATGTACATGAAATATGGAAGCCCACCGCGACTATGACTCTGGGATTTTTTTAGGGGTCAATACCCGTGTAGTTATTCGTAGAGGGTCTCATAATGCACTACCCAACCGTAGAAATGTATGGAAGAGGATTCTTCGTGATCCGGTACAAACAGGGTCATGAAATATAACATATGTACAAAGACAAAGTGACAATAAGTGACAATCATATAACCCTAATTGTGGCTCAATGGTGAATGACTAGTATAGTTTTTTCTCCATTCATTGCTCCACTTTTGTGGGACAATCATCTGGATTGGTTGCCATCATGGAGGAATGTCATTTAAGCTACCAATTTAGGGATATTGTATTGGAGAATCAAAAATAAGATCATTCAATGTACATGAAATATGGAAGCCCACCGCAACTATGACTCCGGGATTTTTTTAGGGGTCTATACCCATGTAGTGGTTCGTAGAGGTCTCATAATGCACTACCCAACCATAGAATGGTATGGAAGAGGATTCTTCATGATCCGATACAAATAGGGTCATGAAATATAACATATGTACGAAGGGAAAGTGACAATAATATAACCCTAATTATGGCTCGACGGTGAACGACTAGTATAGTTTTTTCTCCATTTGTTTCTCCACTTTTGTGGGACAATCATCTATATTGGTTGCCATCATGGAGGACTGTCATTTAAGCTAGCAATTTGGTCATATTGTATTGGGGAATCTAAAATAAGATCATACAATGTACATGAAATATGGAAGCCCACCGCGACTATGACTCTAGGATTTTTTAGGGGTCAATACCCATGTAGTGTTTCGTACAGGATCTCATAATGCACTACCCAACCTTAGAAGGGTATAGAGGAGGATTTTTCATGATCCGGTACAGTAGAAATAGGGTCGTGAAATATAACATATGGACGAAGGCAAAGTGACAATAAGTGACAATAATATAACCCTAATTATGGCTCAATGGTGAACGACTAGTATAGTTTTTTCTCTATTTGGTGCTCCACTTTTGGGAGACAATCATCTGAATTGGTTGCCATCATGGAGGAATGTCATTTAAGCTACCAATTTAGGGATATTGTATTGGGGAATCTAACATAAGATCATACAAAGTACATGAAATATGGAAGCCCACCGCGACTATGACTCTAAGATTTTTTTAGGGGTCAATACCCGTATAGTGGTTCGTAGAGGGTCTCATAATACACTACCCAACCTTAGAAGGGTATGGAGGAGGATTCTTCGTGATCCGGTACAAATAGGGTCATGAGATATAACATTTGTACGAAGGCAAAGTGACAATAAGTGACAATAATATAACTCTAATTATGGCTCGGTGGTGAACGACTAGTATAGTTTTTTCTCTATTTGTTGCTCCACTTTTGTGGGACAATCATCTAGATTGGTTGCCATCATGAAGGAATATCATTTAAGCGACCAATTTAGAGATATTGTATTGGGGAATCAAAAATAAGATCATACAATGTACATGAAATATGGAAGCCCACCGCGACTACGACTCTGAGAATTTTTTAGGGGTCAATACCCGTGTAGTGGTTCATAGAGGGTCTCATAATGCACTACCCAACCTTATAAGGGTATGGAGGAGGATTCTTCAAGATCCGGTACAAATAGGGTCATGAAATATAACATTTGAACGAAGGCAAAGTGACAATAAGTGACAATAATATAACCCTAATTATGGCTCGGTGGTGAACGACTAGTATATTTTTTATCCATTTGCTGCTCCACTTTTGTGGGACAATCACCTAGATTGGTTGCCATCATGGAGGAATGTCATTTAAGCTACCAATTTAGGGATATTGTATTGGGGAATAAAAAATAAGATCATACAATGTATATAAAATATGGAAGCCCAGCGCGACTATGACTCTGGGATTTTTTTAGGGGTCAATACCCATGTAGTGGTTCGTAGAGGGTATCATAATGCACTACCCAACCTTAGAAGGGTATGGAGGAGGATTCATTGTGATCCGGTACAAGTAGGGTCGTGAAATATAACATATGTACGAATGCAAAGTGACAATAAGTGACAATAATATAACCCTAATTATGGCTCGATGGTGAATGACTAGTATAGTTTTTTCTCCATTTGTTGATCCACTTTTGTGGGCCAATCATCAGGATTGGTTGCCATCATGGAGGAATGTCATTTAAGCTACCAATTTAGGGATATTGTATTAGGCAATCAAAAATAAGATCATACAATGTACATGAAATATGGAAGCCCACCGCGACTATGACTCTGGGATTTTTTTAGGGGTCAATACCCGTGTAGTTATTCGTAGAGGGTCTCATAATGCACTACCCAACCGTAGAAATGTATGGAAGAGGATTCTTCGTGATCCGGTGCAAATAGGGTCATGAAATATAACATACGTACAAAGACAAAGTGATAATAAGTGACAATCATATAACCCTAATTGTGGCTCAATTGTGAATGACTAGTATCGTTTTTTCTCCATTTGTTGCTCCACTTTTTGGGACAATCATCTGTATTGGTTGCCATCATGGAGGAATGTCATTTAAGCTACCAATTTAGGGATATTGTATTGGGGAGTCAAAAATAAGATCATACAATGTTCATGAAATATGGAAGCCCACCACAACTACGACTCTGTGATTTTTTTAGGGGTCAGTACCCATGTAGTGGTTCGTAGAGGGTATCATAATGCACTACCCAACCTTAGAAGGGTATGGAGGAGGATTCATTGTGATCCGGTACAAGTAGGGTCGTGAAATATAACATATGTACGAATGCAAAGTGATAATAAGTGACAATAATATAACCCTAATTATGGCTCGATGGTGAATGACTAATATAGTTTTTTCTCCATTTGTTGATCCACTTTTGTGGGCCAATCATCAGGATTGGTTGCCATCATGGAGGAATGTCATTTAAGCTACCAATTTAGGAATATTGTATTAGGCAATCAAAAATAAGATCATACAATGTACATGAAATATGGAAGCCCACCGCGACTATGACTCTGGGATTTTTTTAGGGGTCAATACCCGTGTAGTTATTCGTAGAGGGTCTCATAATGCACTACCCAACCGTAGAAATGTATGGAAGAGGATTCTTCGTGATCCGGTACAAATAGGGTCATGAAATATAACATATGTACAAAGACAAAGTGACAATAAGTGACAATCATATAACCCTAATTGTGGCTCAATAGTGAATGACTAGTATAGTTTTTTCTCCATTTGTTGCTCCACTTTTGTGGGACAATCATCTGGATTGGTTGCCATCATGGAGAAATGTCATTTAAGCTACCAATTTAGGGATATTGTATTGGGGAATCAAAAATAAGATCATACAATGTACATGAAATATGGAAGCCCACCGCAACTACGACTCTGGGATTTTTTTAGGGGTCAATACCCATGTAGTGGTTCGTAGAGGTCTCATAATGCACTACCCAACCACAGAATGGTATGGAAGAGGATTCTTCATGATCCGATACAAATAGGGTCATGAAATATAACATATGTACAAAGGCAAAGTGACAATAAGTGACAATAATATAACCCTAATTACGGCTCAACGGTGAACGACTAGTATAGTTTTTTCTCCATTTGTTGCTCCACTTTTGTGGGAAAATCATCTATATTGGTTGCCATCATGTAGGAATGTCATTTAAGCTAGCAATTTGGTCATATTGTATTGGGGAATCGAAAATAAGATCATAGAATGTACATGAAATATGGAAGCCCACCGCGACTATGACTCTAGGATTTTTTTGGGGTCAATACCCGTGTAGTGGTTTGTACAGGGTCTCATAATGCACTACCCAACCTTAGAAGGGTATGGAGAAGGATTCTTCATGATTCGGTACAAATAGGGTCATGAAATATAACATTTGTATGAAGGCAAAGTGACAATAAGTGACAATAATATAACCCTAATTATGGCTCGGTGGTGAACGACTAGTATAGTTTTTTATCCATTTGCTGCTCCACTTTTGTGGGACAATCACCTAGATTGGTTGCCATCATGGAGGAATGTCATTTAAGCTACCAATTTAGGGATATTGTATTGGGGAATAAAAAATAAGATCATACAATGTACATAAAATATGGAAGCCCACCGCGACTACGACTCTGGGATTTTTTTAGGTGTCAATACCCATGTAGTGGTTCGTAGAGGGTATCATAATGCACTACCCAACCTTATAAGGGTATGGAGGAGGATTCATTGTGATCCGGTACAAGTAGGGTCGTGAAATATAACATATGTTCGAATGCAAAGTGACAATAAGTGACAATAATATAACCCTAATTATGGCTCGATGGTGAATGACTAGTATAGTTTTTTCTCCATTTGTTGATCCACTTTTGTGGGCCAATCATCAGGATTGGTTGCCATCATGGAGGAATGTCATTTAAGCTACCAATTTAGGGATATTGTATTAGGCAATCAAAAATAAGATCATACAATGTACATGAAATATGGAAGCCCACCGCGACAATGACTCTGGGATTTTTTTAGGGGTCAATACCCATGTAGTTATTCATAGAGGGTCTCATAATGCACTACCCAACCGTAGAAATGTATGGAAGAGGATTCTTCATGATCCGGTACAAATAGGGTCATGAAATATAACATATGTACAAAGACAAAGTGACAATAAGTGACAATCATATAACCCTAATTGTGGCTCAATGGTGAATGACTAGTATAGTTTTTTCTCCATTTGTTGCTCCACTTTTGTGGGACAATCATCTGGATTGGTTGCCATCATGGAGGAATGTCATTTAAGCTACCAATTTAGGGATATTGTATTGGGGAATCAAAAATAAGATCATACAATGTACATGAAATATGGAAGCCCACCACAACTACGACTCTGGGATTTTTTTAGGGGTCAATACCCATGTAGTGGTTCATAGAGGTCTCATAATGCACTACCCAACCATAGAATGGTATGGAAGAGGATTCTTCATGATCCAATACAAATAGGGTCATGAAATATAACATATGTACGAAGGCAAAGTGACAATAATATAACCCTAATTATGGCTCGACGGTCAACGACTAGTATAGTTTTTTCTCCATTTGTTTCTCCACTTTTGTGGGACAATCATCTATATTGGTTGCCATCATGGAGGACTGTCATTTAAGCTAGAAATTTGGTCATATTGTATTGGGGAATCTAAAATAAGATCATACAATGTACATGAAATATGGAAGCCCACCGCGACTATGACTCTAGGATTTTTTAGGGGTCAATACCCGTGTAGTGGTTCATACAGGGTCTCATAATGCACTACCGAACCTTAGAAGGGTATAGAGGAGGATTTTTCGTGATCTGGTACAAATAGGGTCGTGAAATATAACATATGGACAAAGGTAAAGTGACAATAAGTGACAATAATATAACCCTAATTATGGCTCAATGGTGAACGACTAGTATAGTTTTTTCTCTATTTATTGCTCCACTTTTGGGAGACAATCATCTGAATTGGTTGCCATCATGGAGGAATGTCATTTAAGCTACCAATTTAGGGATATTGTATTGGGGAATCTAACATAAGATCATACAAAGTACATGAAATATGGAAGCCCACCGCGACTATGACTCTAAGATTTTTTTAGGGGTCAATACCCGTGTAGTGGTTCGTAGAGGGTCTCATAATACACTACCCAACCTTAGAAGGGTATGGAGGAGGATTCTTCGTGATCCGGTACAAATAGGGCCATGAAATATAAGATTTGTACGAAGGCAAAGTGACAATAAGTGACAATAATATAACTCTAATTATGGCTCGGTGGTGAACGACTAGTATAGTTTTTTCTCTATTTGTTGCTCCACTTTTGCGGGAAAATCATCTAGATTGGTTGCCATCATGAAGGAATATCATTTAAGCTACCAATTTAGAGATATTGTATTGGGGAATCAAAAATAAGATCATACAATGTACATGAAATATGGAAGCCCACCGCGACTACGACTCTGAGAATATTTAGGGGTCAATACCCATGTAGTGGTTCATAGAGGGTCTCATAATGCACTACCCAACCTTAGAAGGGTATGGAGGAGGATTCTTCATGATCCAGTACAAATAGGGTCATGAAATATAACATTTGTACGAAGGCAAAGTGACAATAAGTGACAATAATATAATCCTAATTATGGCTCGGTGGTGAACGACTAGTATAGTTTTTTATCCATTTGCTGCTCCACTTTTGTGGGACAATCACCTAGATTGGTTGTCATCATGGAGGAATGTCATTTAAGCTACCAATTTAGGGATATTGTATTGGGGAATAAAAAATAAGATCATACAATGTACATAAAATATGGAAGCCCACCGCGACTACGACTCTGGGATTTTTTTAGGGGTCAATACCCATGTAGTGGTTCGTAGAGGGTATCATAATGCACTACCCACCCTTAGAAGGGTATGGAGGAGGATTCATTGTGATCTGGTACAAGTAGGGTTGTGAAATATAACATATGTACGAATGCAAAGTGACAATAAGTGACAATAATATAACCCTAATTATGGCTCGATGGTGAATGACTAGTATAGTTTTTTCTCCATTTGTTGATCCACTTTTGTGGGCCAATCATCAGGATTGGTTGCCATCATGGTGGAATGTCATTTAAGCTACAGATTTAGGGATATTGTATTAGGCAATCAAAAATAAGATCATACAATGTACATGAAATATGGAAGCCCACCGCGACTATGACTCTGGGATTTTTTTAGGGGTCAATACCCGTGTAGTTATTCATAGAGGGTCTCATAATGCACTACCCAACCGTAGAAATGTATGGAAGAGGATTCTTCGTGATCCGGTACAAATAGGGTCATAAAATATAATATATGTACAAAGACAAAGTGACAATAAGTGACAATCATATAACCCTAATTGTGGCTCAATGGTGAATGACTAGTATAGTTTTTTCTCCATTTGTTGCTCCACTTTTGTGGGACAATCATCTGGATTGGTTGCCATCATGGAGGAATGTCATTTAAGCTACCAATTTAGGGATATTGTATTGGGGAATCAAAAATAAGATCATACAATGTTCATGAAATATGGAAGCCCACCGCAACTACGACTCTGGGATTTTTTTTAGGGGTCAGTACCCATGTAGTGGTTCGTAGCGGGTATCATAATGCACTACCCAACCTTAGAAGGGTATGGAGGAGGATTCATTGTGATCCGGTACAAGTAGGGTCGTGAAATATAACATATGTACGAATGCAAAGTGACAATAAGTGACAATAATATAACCCTAATTATGGCTCGATGGTGAATGACTAGTATAGTTTTTTCTCCATTTGTTGATCCACTTTTGTGGGCCAATCATCAGGATTGGTTGCCATCATGGAGGAATGTCATTTAAGCTACCAATTTAGGGATATTGTATTAGGCAATCAAAAATAAGATCATACAATGTACATGAAATATGGAAGCCCACCGCGACTATGACTCTGGGATTTTTTAGGGGGTCAATACCCATGTAGTTATTCGTAGAGGGTCTCATAATGCACTACCCAACCATAGAAATGTATGGAAGAGGATTCTTCGTGATCCGGTACAAATAGGGTCATGAAATATAACATATGTATAAAGACAAAGTGACAATAAGTGACAATCATATAACCCTAATTGTGGCTCAATGGTGAATGACTAGTATAGTTTTTTCTCCATTTGTTGCTCCACTTTTGTGGCACAATCATCTGGATTGGTTGCCATCATGGAGGAATGTCATTTAAGCTACCAATTTAGGGATATTGTATTGGGGAATCAAAAATAAGATCATACAATGTTCATGAAATATGGAAGCCCACCGCAACTACGACTCTGGGATTTTTTTTAGGGGTCAGTACCCATGTAGTGGTTCGTAGCGGGTATCATAATGCACTACCCAACCTTAGAAGGGTATGGAGGAGGATTCATTGTGATCCGGTACAAGTAGGGTCGTGAAATATAACATATGTACGAATGCAAAGTGACAATAAGTGACAATAATATAACCCTAATTATGGCTCGATGGTGAATGACTAGTATAGTTTTTTCTCCATTTGTTGATCCACTTTTGTGGGCCAATCATCAGGATTGGTTGCCATCATGGAGGAATGTCATTTAAGCTACCAATTTAGGGATATTGTATTAGGCAATCAAAAATAAGATCATACAATGTACATGAAATATGGAAGCCCACCGCGACTATGACTCTGGGATTTTTTAGGGGGTCAATACCCATGTAGTTATTCGTAGAGGGTCTCATAATGCACTACCCAACCATAGAAATGTATGGAAGAGGATTCTTCGTGATCCGGTACAAATAGGGTCATGAAATATAACATATGTATAAAGACAAAGTGACAATAAGTGACAATCATATAACCCTAATTGTGGCTCAATGGTGAATGACTAGTATAGTTTTTTCTCCATTTGTTGCTCCACTTTTGTGGGACAATCATCTGGATTGGTTGCCATCATGGAGGAATATCATTTAAGCTACCAATTTAGGGATATTGTATTGGGGAATCAAAAATAAGATCATACAATGTACATGAAATATGGAAGCCCACCGCAACTATGACTGTGGGATTTTTTTAGGGGTCAATACACATGTAGTGGTTCGTAGAGGTCTCATAATGCACTACCCAACCACAGAATGGTATGGAAGAGGATTCTTCATGATCCGATACAAATAGGGTCATGAAATATAACATATGTACAAAGGCAAAGTGACAATAAGTGATAATAATATAACCCTAATTATGGCTCGACGGTGAACGACTAGTATAGTTTTTTCTCCATTTGTTGCTCCACTTTTGTGGAACAATCATCTATATTGGTTGCCATCATGGAGGAATGTCATTTAAGCTAGCAATTTGGTCATATTGTATTGGGGAATCTAAAATAAGATCATAGAATGTACATGAAATATGGAAGCCCACCGCGACTACGAGTCTAGGATTTTTTAGGGGTCAATACCCATGTAGTGGTTTGTACAGGGTCTCATAATGCACTACCCAACCTTAGAAGGGTATAGAGGAGGATTTTTTGTGATCCGATACAAATAGGGTCATGAAATATAACATTTGTCGAAGGCAAAGTGACAATAAGTGACAATAATATAACCCTAATTATGGCTCGGTGGTGAACGACTAGTATAGTTTTTTCTCCATTTGTTGCTCCACTTTTGTGGGACAATCATCTAGATTGGTTGCCATCATGGAGGAATGTCATTTAAGCTACCAATTTTGGGATATTGTATTGGGGAATCAAAAATAAGATCATACAATGTACATAAAATATTGAAGCCCACCGCGACTACGACTCTGTGATTTTTTTTAGGGGTCAATACCCATATTGTGGTTCGTAGAGGGTCTCATAATGCACTACCCAACCTTAGAAGAGTATGGAGGAGGATTCTTTGTGATCCGGTACAAGTAGGGTCATGAAATATAACATATGTATGAATGCAAAGTGACAATAAGTGACAATAATATAACCCTAATTATGGCTCGATGGTGAATGACTAGTATAGTTTTTTCTCCATTTGTTGATCCACTGTTGTGGGCCAATCATCTGGATTGGTTGCCATCATGGAGGAATGTCATTTAAGCTACCAATTTAGGGATATTGTATTAGGCAATCAAAAATAAGATTATACAATGTACATGAAATATGGAAGCCCACCGCGACTATGACTCTGGGATTTTTTTACGGGTCAATACCCGTTTAGTTGTTCGTAGAGGGTCTCATAATGCACTACCAAACCGTAGAAATGTATGGAAGAGGATTCTTCGTGATCTGGTACAAATAGGGTCATGAAATATAACATATGTACAAAGGCAAAGTGACAATAAGTGACAATCATATAACCCTAATTATGGCTCAATGGTGAATGACTAGTATAGTTTTTTCTCCATTTGTTGCTCCACTTTTGTGGGACAATCATCTGGATTGGTTGCCATCATGGAGGAATGTCATTTAAGCTACCAATTTAGGGATATTGTATTGGAGAATCAAAAATAAGATCATACAATATACATGAAATATGGAAGCCCACCGCAACTACGACTCTGGGATTTTTTTAGGGGTCAATACCCGTGTAGTGGTTCGTAGAGGTCTCATAATGCACTACCCAACCATAGAATGGTATGGAAGAGGATTCTTCATGATCCGATACAAATAGGGTCATGAAATATAACATATGTACGAAGGCAAAGTGACAATAAGTGACAATAATATAACCCTAATTATGGCTCGACGGTGAACGACTAGTATATTTTTTTCTCCATTTGTTGCTCCACTTTTGTGGGACAATCATCTATATTGGTTGCCATCATGGAGGAATATCATTTAAGCTAGCAATTTGGTCATATTGTATTGGGGAATCTAAAATAAGATCATACAATGTACATGAAATATAGAAGCCCACGGCGACTACAACTCTGGGATTTTTTAGGGGTCAATAGCCGTGTAGTGGTTCGTACAGGGTCTCATAATGCACTACCCAACCTTAGAAGGGTGTAGAGGAGGATTTCTCGTGATCCGGTACAAATAGGTTCATGAAATATAACATTTGTCGAAGGCAAAGTGACAATAAGTGACAATAATATAACCCTAATTATGGCTCGGTGGTGAACGAATAGTATAGTTTTTTCTCCATTTGTTGCTCCACTTTTGTGGGACAATCATCTAGATTGGTTGCCATCATGGAGGAATGTCATTTAAGCTACCAATTTAGGGATATTGTATTGGGGAATCAAAAATAAGATCATACAACGTAAATGAAATATGGAAGCCCACCGCGACTACGACTCTGGGATTTTTTTAGGGGTCAATACCCATGTAGTGGTTCATAGAGGGTCTCATAATGCACTACCCAACCTTAGAAGAGTATGGAGGAGGATTCTTTGTGATCCGGTACAAGTAGGGTCGTGAAATATAACATATGTACGAATGCAAAGTGACAATAAGTGACAATAATATAACCATAATTATGGCTCGATGGTGAATGACTAGTATAGTTTTTTCTCCATTTGTTGATCCACTTTTGTGGCCAATCATCTGGATTGGTTGCCATCATGGATGAATGTTATTTAATCTACCAATTTAGGGATATTGTATTAGGCAATCAAAAATAAGATCATACAATGTACATGAAATATGGAAGCCCACCGCGACTATGACTCTGGGATTTTTTTTAGGGGTCAATACCCATGTAGTTGTTTGTAGAGGGTCTCATAAGGCACTACCCAACCGTAGAAATGTATGGAAGAGGATTCTTCATGATCCGGTACAAATAGGGTCATGAAATATAACATATGTACAAAGGCAAAGTGACAATAAGTGACAATCATATAACCCTAATTGTGGCTCAATGGTGAATGACTAGTATAGTTTTTTCTCCATTTGTTGTTCCACTTTTGTGGGACAATCATCTGGATTGGTTGCCATCATGGAGGAATGTCATTTAAGCTACCAATTTAGGGATATTGTATTGGGGAATCAAAAATAAGATCATACAATGTACATGAAATATGGAAGCCCACCGCAACTACGACTCTGGGATTTTTTTAGTGGTCACTACCCGTGTAGTGGTTCGTAGAGGTCTCACAATGTACTACCCAACCATAGAATGGTATGGAAGAGGATTCTTCATGATCCGATACAAATAGGGTCATGAAATATAACATATGTACGAAGGCAAAGTGACAATAAGTGACAATAATATAACCCTAATTATGGGTCGACGGTGAACGACTAGTATAATTGTTTCTCCATTTGTTGCTCCACTTTGGTGGGACAATCATCTATATTGGTTGCCATCATGGAGGAATGTCATTTAAGCTAGCAATTTGGTCATATTGTATTGGGGAATCTAAAATAAGATCATAGAATGTACATGAAATATGGAAGCACACCGCGACTACGACTCTGGGATTTTTTAGGGGTCAATAGTTGTGTAGTGGTTCGTACAGGGTCTCATAATGCACTACCCAACCTTAGAAGGGTATAGAGGAGGATTTTTCATGATCCAGTACAAATAGGGTCATGAAATATAACATTTGTCGAAGGCAAAGTGACAATAAGTGACAATAATATAACCCTAATTATGGCTCAGTGGTGAACGACTAGTATAGTTTTTTCTCCATTTGTTGCTCCACTTTTTGGGAAAATCATCTAGATTGTTTGCCATCATGGAGGAATATCATTTAAGCTACCAATTTAGGGATATTGTATTGGGGAATCAAAAATAAGATCATACAATGTACATGAAATATGAAAGCCCACCGCGACTACGACTCTAAGATTTTTTTACGGGTCAATTCCCATTTAGTTGTTCGTAGAGGGTCTCATAATGCACTTCCCAACCGTAGAAATGTATGGAAGAGGATTCTTCGTGATCCGGTAGAAATAGGGTCATGAAATATAACATATGTACAAAGGCAAAGTGACAATAAGTGACAATCATATAACCCTAATTATGGCTCAATGGTGAATGACTAGTATAGTTTTTTCTCTGTTTGTTGCTCCACTTTTGTGGGACAATCATCTGGATTGGTTGCCATCATGGAGGAATGTCATTTAAGCTAACAATTTAGGGATATTGTATTGGGGAATCAAAAATAAGATTATACAATATACACAAAATATGGATGCCCACCGCAACTACGACTCTGGGATTTTTTTAGGGGTCAATGCCCATGTAGTGGTTCGTAGAGGTCTCATAATGCACTACCCAACCATAGAATGGTATGGAAGAGGATTCTTCATGATCCGATACAAATAGGGTCATGAAATATAACATATGTACGAAGGCAAAGTGAGGATAAGTGACAATAATATAACCCTAATTATGGCTCGACGGTGAACGGCTAGTATAGTTTTTTCTCCATTTGTTGCTCCACTTTTGTGGGACAATCATCTATATTGGTTGCCATCATGGAGGAATGTCATTTATGCTAGCAATTTGGTCATATTGTATTGGGGAATCTAAAATAAGATCATACAATATACATGAAATATGGAAGCCCACCGCGACTACGACTCTGGGATTTTTTAGGGGTCAATACCCATGTAGTGGTTCGTACAGGGTCTCATAATGCACTACCCAACCTTAGAAGGGTATAGAGGAGGATTTTTCGTGATCCGGTACAAATAGGGTCATGAAATATAACATATGGACGAAGGCAAAGTGACAATAAGTGACAATAATACAACCCTAATTATGGCTTAATGGTGAACGACTAGTACAGTTTTTTCTCTATTTGTTGCTCCACTTTTGAGAGACAATCATCTGAATTGTTTGCCATCATGGAGGAATGTCATTTAAGCTACCAATTTAGGGATATTGTATTGGGGAATCTAAAATAAGATCATACAAAGTACATGAAATATGGAAGCCCACCGCGACTACGACTCTAAGATTTTTTTAGGGGTCAATACCCGTGTAGTGATTCGTAGAGGGTCTCATAATACACTACCCAACCTTAGAAGGGTATGGAGGAGGATTCTTCATGATCCGGTACAAGTAGGGTCATGAAATATAACATATGTATGAATGCAAAGTGACAATAAGTGACAATAATATAACCCTAATTATGGCTCGATGGTGAATGACTAGTATAGTTTTTTCTCCATTTGTTGATCCACTGTTGTGGGACAATCATCTGGATTGGTTGCCATCATGGAGGAATATTATTTAAGCTACCAATTTAGGGATATTATATTAGGCAATCAAAAATAAGATCATACAATGTACATGAAATATGGAAGCCCACCGCGACTATGACTCTGGGATTTTTTTACGGGTCAATACCCGTTTAGTTGTTCATAGAGGGTCTCATAATGCACTACCCAACCGTAGAAATGTATGGAAGAGGATTCTTCATGATCCGGTACAAATAGGGTCATGAAATATAACATATGTACAAAGGCAAAGTGACAATAAGTGACAATCATATAACCCTAATTATGGCTCAATGGTGAATGACTAGTATAGTTTTTTCTCCATTTGTTGCGCCACTTTTGTGGGACAATCATCTGGATTGGTTGGCATCATGGAGGAATGTCATTTAAGCTACCAATTTAGGGATATTGTATTTGGGAATCAAAAATAAGATCATACAATATACATGAAATATGGAAGCCCACCGCAACTACGACTCTGGGATTTTTTTAGGGGTCAATACCCGTGTAGTGGTTCGTAGAGATCTCATAATGCACTACCCAACCATAGAATGGTATGGAAGAGGATTCTTCATGATCCGATACAAATAGGGTCATGAAATATAACATATGTACGAAGGCAAAGTGACAATAAGTGACAATAATATAACCCTAATTATGGCTCGACGGTGAATGACTAGTATAGTTTTTTCTCCATTTGTTGCTCCACTTTTGTGGGACAATCATCTATATTGGTTGCCATCATGGAGGAATGTCATTTATGCTAGCAATTTGGTCATATTGTATTGGGGAATCTAAAATAAGATCATACAATGTACATGAAATATGGAAGCCCACCGCGACTACGACTCTGGGATTTTTTAGGGGTCAATACCCGTGTAGTGGTTCGTACAGGGTCTCATAATGCACTACCCAATCTTAGAAGGGTATAGAGGAGGATTTTTCATGATCCGGTACAAATAGGGTCATGAAATATAACATTTGTCGAAGGCAAAGTGACAATAAGTGACAATAATATAACCCTAATTATGGCTCGGTGGTGACCGACTAGTATAGTTTTTTCTCCATTTGTTGCTCCACTTTTGTGGGACAATCATCTAGATTGGTTGCCATCATGGAGGAATGTCATTTAAGCTACCAATTTAGGGATATTGTATTGGGGAATCAAAAATAAGATCATACAACGTACATGAAATATGGAAGCCCACCGCGACTACGACTCTGGGATTTTTTTAGGGGTCAATACCCATGTAGTGGTTCATAGAGGGTCTCATAATGCACTACCCAACCTTAGAAGAGTATGGAGGAGGATTCTTTGTGATCCGGTACAAGTAGGGTCGTGAAATATAACATATGTACGAATGCAAAGTGACAATAAGTGACAATAATATAACCATAATTATGGCTCGATGGTGAATGACTAGTATAGTTTTTTCTCCATTTGTTGATCCACTTTTGTGGCCAATCATCTGGATTGGTTGCCATCATGGATGAATGTTATTTAATCTACCAATTTAGGGATATTGTATTAGGCAATCAAAAATAAGATCATACAATGTACATGAAATATGGAAGCCCACCGCGACTATGACTCTGGGATTTTTTTAGGGGTCAATACCCATGTAGTTGTTTGTAGAGGGTCTCATAAGGCACTACCCAACCGTAGAAATGTATGGAAGAGGATTCTTCATGATCCGGTACAAATAGGGTCATGAAATATAACATATGTACAAAGGCAAAGTGACAATAAGTGACAATCATATAACCCTAATTGTGGCTCAATGGTGAATGACTAGTATAGTTTTTTCTCCATTTGTTGTTCCACTTTTGTGGGACAATCATCTGGATTGGTTGCCATCATGGAGGAATGTCATTTAAGCTACCAATTTAGGGATATTGTATTGGGGAATCAAAAATAAGATCATACAATGTACATGAAATATGGAAGCCCACCGCAACTACGACTCTGGGATTTTTTTAGTGGTCACTACCCGTGTAGTGGTTCGTAGAGGTCTCACAATGTACTACCCAACCATAGAATGGTATGGAAGAGGATTCTTCATGATCCGATACAAATAGGGTCATGAAATATAACATATGTACGAAGGCAAAGTGACAATAAGTGACAATAATATAACCCTAATTATGGGTCGACGGTGAACGACTAGTATAATTGTTTCTCCATTTGTTGCTCCACTTTGGTGGGACAATCATCTATATTGGTTGCCATCATGGAGGAATGTCATTTAAGCTAGCAATTTGGTCATATTGTATTGGGGAATCTAAAATAAGATCATACAATGTACATGAAATATGGAAGCACACCGCGACTACGACTCTGGGATTTTTTAGGGGTCAATAGTTGTGTAGTGGTTCGTACAGGGTCTCATAATGCACTACCCAACCTTAGAAGGGTATAGAGGAGGATTTTTCATGATCCAGTACAAATAGGGTCATGAAATATAACATTTGTCGAAGGCAAAGTGACAATAAGTGACAATAATATAACCCTAATTATGGCTCAGTGGTGAACGACTAGTATAGTTTTTTCTCCATTTGTTGCTCCACTTTTTGGGAAAATCATCTAGATTGTTTGCCATCATGGAGGAATATCATTTAAGCTACCAATTTAGGGATATTGTATTGGGGAATCAAAAATAAGATCATACAATGTACATGAAATATGAAAGCCCACCGCGACTACGACTCTAAGATTTTTTTACGGGTCAATTCCCATTTAGTTGTTCGTAGAGGGTCTCATAATGCACTTCCCAACCGTAGAAATGTATGGAAGAGGATTCTTCGTGATCCGGTAGAAATAGGGTCATGAAATATAACATATGTACAAAGGCAAAGTGACAATAAGTGACAATCATATAACCCTAATTATGGCTCAATGGTGAATGACTAGTATAGTTTTTTCTCTGTTTGTTGCTCCACTTTTGTGGGACAATCATCTGGATTGGTTGCCATCATGGAGGAATGTCATTTAAGCTAACAATTTAGGGATATTGTATTGGGGAATCAAAAATAAGATTATACAATATACACAAAATATGGATGCCCACCGCAACTACGACTCTGGGATTTTTTTAGGGGTCAATGCCCATGTAGTGGTTCGTAGAGGTCTCATAATGCACTACCCAACCATAGAATGGTATGGAAGAGGATTCTTCATGATCCGATACAAATAGGGTCATGAAATATAACATATGTACGAAGGCAAAGTGAGGATAAGTGACAATAATATAACCCTAATTATGGCTCGACGGTGAACGGCTAGTATAGTTTTTTCTCCATTTGTTGCTCCACTTTTGTGGGACAATCATCTATATTGGTTGCCATCGTGGAGGAATGTCATTTATGCTAGCAATTTGGTCATATTGTATTGGGGAATCTAAAATAAGATCATACAATATACATGAAATATGGAAGCCCACCGCGACTACGACTCTGGGATTTTTTAGGGGTCAATACCCATGTAGTGGTTCGTACAGGGTCTCATAATGCACTACCCAACCTTAGAAGGGTATAGAGGAGGATTTTTCGTGATCCGGTACAAATAGGGTCATGAAATATAACATATGGACGAAGGCAAAGTGACAATAAGTGACAATAATACAACCCTAATTATGGCTTAATGGTGAACGACTAGTACAGTTTTTTCTCTATTTGTTGCTCCACTTTTGAGAGACAATCATCTGAATTGTTTGCCATCATGGAGGAATGTCATTTAAGCTACCAATTTAGGGATATCGTATTGGGGAATCTAAAATAAGATCATACAAAGTACATGAAATATGGAAGCCCACCGCGACTACGACTCTAAGATTTTTTTAGGGGTCAATACCCGTGTAGTGATTCGTAGAGGGTCTCATAATACACTACCCAACCTTAGAAGGGTATGGAGGAGGATTCTTCATGATCCGGTACAAGTAGGGTCATGAAATATAACATATGTATGAATGCAAAGTGACAATAAGTGACAATAATATAACCCTAATTATGGCTCGATGGTGAATGACTAGTATAGTTTTTTCTCCATTTGTTGATCCACTGTTGTGGGACAATCATCTGGATTGGTTGCCATCATGGAGGAATATTATTTAAGCTACCAATTTAGGGATATTATATTAGGCAATCAAAAATAAGATCATACAATGTACATGAAATATGGAAGCCCACCGCGACTATGACTCTGGGATTTTTTTACGGGTCAATACCCGTTTAGTTGTTCATAGAGGGTCTCATAATGCACTACCCAACCGTAGAAATGTATGGAAGAGGATTCTTCATGATCCGGTACAAATAGGGTCATGAAATATAACATATGTACAAAGGCAAAGTGACAATAAGTGACAATCATATAACCCTAATTATGGCTCAATGGTGAATGACTAGTATAGTTTTTTCTCCATTTGTTGCGCCACTTTTGTGGGACAATCATCTGGATTGGTTGGCATCATGGAGGAATGTCATTTAAGCTACCAATTTAGGGATATTGTATTTGGGAATCAAAAATAAGATCATACAATATACATGAAATATGGAAGCCCACCGCAACTACGACTCTGGGATTTTTTTAGGGGTCAATACCCGTGTAGTGGTTCGTAGAGATCTCATAATGCACTACCCAACCATAGAATGGTATGGAAGAGGATTCTTCATGATCTGATACAAATAGGGTCATGAAATATAACATATGTACGAAGGCAAAGTGACGATAAGTGACAATAATATAACCCTAATTATGGCTCGACGGTGAATGACTAGTATAGTTTTTTCTCCATTTGTTGCTCCACTTTTGTGGGACAATCATCTATATTGGTTGCCATCATGGAGGAATGTCATTTATGCTGGCAATTTGGTCATATTGTATTGGGGAATCTAAAATAAGATCATACAATGTACATGAAATATGGAAGCCCACCGCGACTACGACTCTGGGATTTTTTAGGGGTCAATACCCGTGTAGTGGTTCGTACAGGGTCTCATAATGCACTACCCAATCTTAGAAGGGTATAGAGGAGGATTTTTCATGATCCGGTACAAATAGGGTCATGAAATATAACATTTGTCGAAGGCAAAGTGACAATAAGTGACAATAATATAACCCTAATTATGGCTCGGTGGTGACCGACTAGTATAGTTTTTTCTCCATTTGTTGCTCCACTTTTTGGTACAATCATCTAGATTGGTTGCCATCATGGAGGAATATCATTTAAGCTACCAATTTAGGGATATTGTATTGGGGAATCAAAAATAAGATCATACAATGTACATGAAATATGGAAGCCCACCGCGACTACGACTCTAAGATTTTTTTTACGGGTCAATACCCCTTTAGTTGTTCATAGAGGGTCTCATAATGCACTACCCAACCGTAGAAATGTATGGAAGAGGATTCTTCGTGATCCGGTAGAAATAGGGTCATGAAATATAACATATGTACAAAGGCAAAGTGACAACAAGTGACAATCATATAACCATAATTATGGCTCAATGGTGAATGACTAGTATAGTTTTTTCTCCGTTTGTTGCTCCACTTTTGTGGGACAATCATCTGGATTGGTTGCCATCATGGAGGAATGTCATCTAAGCTACCAATTTAGGGATATTGTATTGGGGAATCAAAAATAAGATCATACAATGTACATGAAATATGGATGCCCACCGCAACTACGACTCTGGGATTTTTTTAGGGGTCAATACCCATGTAGTGGTTCGTAGAGGTCTCATAATGCACTACCCAACCATAGAATGGTATGGAAGAGGATTCTTCATGATCTAATACAAATAGGGTCATGAAATATAACATATGTACGAAGGCAAAGTGACGATAAGTGACAATAATATAACCCTAATTATGGCTCGACGGTGAACGACTAGTATAGTTTTTTCTCCATTTGTTGCTCCACTTTTGTGGGACAATCATCTATATTGGTTGCCATCATGGAGCAATGTCATTTAAGCTAGCAATTTGGTCATATTGTATTGGGGAATCTAAAATAAGATCATACAATGTACATGAAATATGGAAGCCCACCGCGATGACGACTCTGGGATTTTTCAGGGGTCAATACCCGTGTAGTGGTTCGTACAGGGTCTCATAATGCACTACCCAACCTTAGAAGGGTATAGAGGAGGATTTTTCGTGATCTGGTACAAATAGGGTCATGAAATATAACATATGGACGAAGGCAAAGTGACAATAAGTGACAATAATACAACCCTAATTATGGCTTAATGGTGAACGACTAGTACAGTTTTTTCTCTATTTGTTGCTCCACTTTTGAGAGACAATCATCTGAATTGTTTGCCATCATGGAGGAATGTCATTTAAGCTACCAATTTAGGGATATTGTATTGGGGAATCTAAAATAAGATCATACAAAGTACATGAAATATGGAAGCCCACCGCGACTACGACTCTAAGATTTTTTTAGGGGTCAATACCCGTGTAGTGATTCGTAGAGGGTCTCATAATACACTACCCAACCTTAGAAGGGTATGGAGGAGGATTCTTCATGATCCGGTACAAGTAGGGTCATGAAATATAACATATGTATGAATGCAAAGTGACAATAAGTGACAATAATATAACCCTAATTATGGCTCGATGGTGAATGACTAGTATAGTTTTTTCTCCATTTGTTGATCCACTGTTGTGGGACAATCATCTGGATTGGTTGCCATCATGGAGGAATATTATTTAAGCTACAAATTTAGGGATATTATATTAGGCAATCAAAAATAAGATCATACAATGTACATGAAATATGGAAGCCCACCGCGACTATGACTCTGGGATTTTTTTACGGGTCAATACCCGTTTAGTTGTTCATAGAGGGTCTCATAATGCACTACCCAACCGTAGAAATGTATGGAAGAGGATTCTTCATGATCCGGTACAAATAGGGTCATGAAATATAACATATGTACAAAGGCAAAGTGACAATAAGTGACAATCATATAACCCTAATTATGGCTCAATGGTGAATGACTAGTATAGTTTTTTCTCCATTTGTTGCGCCACTTTTGTGGGACAATCATCTGGATTGGTTGGCATCATGGAGGAATGTCATTTAAGCTACCAATTTAGGGATATTGTATTTGGGAATCAAAAATAAGATCATACAATATACATGAAATATGGAAGCCCACCGCAACTACGACTCTGGGATTTTTTTAGGGGTCAATACCCGTGTAGTGGTTCGTAGAGATCTCATAATGCACTACCCAACCATAGAATGGTATGGAAGAGGATTCTTCATGATCCGATACAAATAGGGTCATGAAATATAACATATGTACGAAGGCAAAGTGACAATAAGTGACAATAATATAACCCTAATTATGGCTCGACGGTGAATGACTAGTATAGTTTTTTCTCCATTTGTTGCTCCACTTTTGTGGGACAATCATCTATATTGGTTGCCATCATGGAGGAATGTCATTTATGCTAGCAATTTGGTCATATTGTATTGGGGAATCTAAAATAAGATCATACAATGTACATGAAATATGGAAGCCCACCGCGACTACGACTCTGGGATTTTTTAGGGGTCAATACCCGTGTAGTGGTTCGTACAGGGTCTCATAATGCACTACCCAATCTTAGAAGGGTATAGAGGAGGATTTTTCATGATCCGGTACAAATAGGGTCATGAAATATAACATTTGTCGAAGGCAAAGTGACAATAAGTGACAATAATATAACCCTAATTATGGCTCGGTGGTGACCGACTAGTATAGTTTTTTCTCCATTTGTTGCTCCACTTTTTGGGACAATCATCTAGATTGGTTGCCATCATGGAGGAATATCATTTAAGCTACCAATTTAGGGATATTGTATTGGGGAATCAAAAATAAGATCATACAATGTGCATGAAATATGGAAGCCCACCGCGACTACGACTCTAAGATTTTTTTACGGGTCAATACCCGTTTAGTTGTTCGTAGAGGGTCTCATAATTCACTACCCAACCGTAGAAATGTATGGAAGAGGATTCTTCGTGATCCGGTAGAAATAGGGTCATGAAATATAACATATGTACAAAGGCAAAGTGACAATAAGTGACAATCATATAACCCTAATTATGGCTCAATGGTGAATGACTAGTATAGTTTTTTCTCCGTTTGTTGCTCCACTTTTGTGGGACAATCATCTGGATTGGTTGCCATCATGGAGGAATATCATCTAAGCTACCAATTTAGGGATATTGTATTGGGGAATCAAAAATAAGATCATACAATGTACATGAAATATGGATGCCCACCGCAACTACGACTCTGGGATTTTTTTAGGGGTCAATACCCATGTAGTGGTTCGTAGAGGTCTCATAATGCACTACCCAACCATAGAATGGTATGGAAGAGGATTCTTCATGATCTGATACAAATAAGGTCATGAAATATAACATATGTACGAAGGCAAAGTGACGATAAGTGACAATAATATAACCCTAATTATGGCTCGACGGTGAATGACTAGTATAGTTTTTTCTCCATTTGTTGCTCCACTTTTGTGGGACAATCATCTATATTGGTTGCCATCATGGAGGAATGTCATTTATGCTGGCAATTTGGTCATATTGTATTGGGGAATCTAAAATAAGATCATACAATGTACATGAAATATGGAAGCCCACCGCGACTACGACTCTGGGATTTTTTAGGGGTCAATACCCGTGTAGTGGTTCGTACAGGGTCTCATAATGCACTACCCAATCTTAGAAGGGTATAGAGGAGGATTTTTCATGATCCGGTACAAATAGGGTCATGAAATATAACATTTGTCGAAGGCAAAGTGACAATAAGTGACAATAATATAACCCTAATTATGGCTCGGTGGTGACCGACTAGTATAGTTTTTTCTCCATTTGTTGCTCCACTTTTTGGTACAATCATCTAGATTGGTTGCCATCATGGAGGAATATCATTTAAGCTACCAATTTAGGGATATTGTATTGGGGAATCAAAAATAAGATCATACAATGTACATGAAATATGGAAGCCCACCGCGACTACGACTCTAAGATTTTTTTTACGGGTCAATACCCCTTTAGTTGTTCATAGAGGGTCTCATAATGCACTACCCAACCGTAGAAATGTATGGAAGAGGATTCTTCGTGATCCGGTAGAAATAGGGTCATGAAATATAACATATGTACAAAGGCAAAGTGACAATAAGTGACAATATAACCATAATTATGGCTCAATGGTGAATGACTAGTATAGTTTTTTCTCCGTTTGTTGCTCCACTTTTGTGGGACAATCATCTGGATTGGTTGCCATCATGGAGGAATGTCATCTAAGCTACCAATTTAGGGATATTGTATTGGGGAATCAAAAATAAGATCATACAATGTACATGAAATATGGATGCCCACCGCAACTACGACTCTGGGATTTTTTTAGGGGTCAATACCCATGTAGTGGTTCGTAGAGGTCTCATAATGCACTACCCAACCATAGAATGGTATGGAAGAGGATTCTTCATGATCTAATACAAATAGGGTCATGAAATATAACATATGTACGAAGGCAAAGTGACGATAAGTGACAATAATATAACCCTAATTATGGCTCGACGGTGAACGACTAGTATAGTTTTTTCTCCATTTGTTGCTCCACTTTTGTGGGACAATCATCTATATTGGTTGCCATCATGGAGCAATGTCATTTAAGCTAGCAATTTGGTCATATTGTATTGGGGAATCTAAAATAAGATCATACAATGTACATGAAATATGGAAGCCCACCGCGATGACGACTCTGGGATTTTTCAGGGGTCAATACCCGTGTAGTGGTTCGTACAGGGTCTCATAATGCACTACCCAACCTTAGAAGGGTATAGAGGAGGATTTTTCATGATCTGGTACAAATAGGGTCATGAAATATAACATATGGACGAAGGCAAAGTGACAATAAGTGACAATAATACAACCCTAATTATGGCTCAATGGTGAATGACTAGTACAGTTTTTTCTCTATTTGTTGCTCCACTTTTGAGAGACAATCATCTGAATTGGTTGCCATCATGGAGGAATGTCATTTAAGCTACCAATTTAGGGATATTGTATTGGGGAATCTAAAATAAGATCATACAAAGTACATGAAATATGGAAGCCCACCGCGACTACGACTCTAAGATTTTTTTAGGGGTCAATACCCGTGTACTGGTTCGTAGAGGGTCTCATAATACACTACCCAACCTTAGAAGGGTATGGAGGAGGATTCTTCATGATCCGGTACAAATAGGGTCATGAAATATAACATTTGTATGAAGGCAAAGTGACAATAAGTGACAATAATATAACCCTAATTATGGCTCGGTGGTGAACGACTAGTATAGTTTTTTCCCTATTTGTTGCTCCACTTTTTGGGACAATCATCTAGATTGGTTGCCATCATGGAGGAATATCATTTAAGCTACCAATTTTGGGATATTGTATTGGGGAATCAAAAATAAGATCATATAATGTACATGAAATATGGAAGCCACCGCGACTACGACTCTGAGATTTTTTTAGGGGTCAATACCCGTGTAGTGGTTCGTAGAGGCTCTAGTAATGCACTACCCAACCTTAGAAGGGTATGGAGGAGGATTCTTCGTGATCCAGTACAAATAGGGTCATGAAATATAACATTTATACAAAGGCAAAGTGACAATAAGTGACAATAATATAACACTAATTATGGCTCGGTGGTGAACGACTAGTATAGTTTTTTCTCCATTTGTTGCTCCACTTTTGTGGGACAATCATCTAGATTGGTTGCCATCATGGAGGAATGTCATTTAAGCTACCAATTTAGGGATATTGTATTGGGGAATCAAAAATAAGATCATACAATGTACAAGAAATATGGAAGCCCACCGCGACTACGACTCTGGGATTTTTTTAGGGGTCAATACCCATGTAGTGGTTCGTAGAGGGTCTCATAATGCACTACCCAACCTTAGAAGGGTATGGAGGATGATTCCTTGTGATCCGGTACAAGTAGGGTCGTGAAATATAACATATGTATGAATGCAAAGTGAAAATAGGTGACAATAATATAACCCTAATTATGGCTCGATGGTGAATGACTAGTATAGTTTTTTCTCTATTTGTTGATCCACTTTTGTGGGCCAATCATCTGGATTGGTTGCGATCATGGAGGAATGTCATTTAAGCTACCAATTTAGGGATATTGTCTTAGGCAATCAAAAATAAGATCATACAATGTACATGAAATATGGAAGCCCACCGCGACTATGACTCTGGGATTTTTTAAGGGGTCAATACCCATGTATTTGTTCGTAGAGGGTCTCATAATGCACTACCCAACCGTAGAAACGTATGGAAGAGGATTCTTTGTGATCTGATACAAATAGGGTCATGAAATATAACATATGTACAAAGGCAAAGTGACAATATGTGACAATCATATAACCCTAATTATGGCTCGATGGTGAACAACTAGTATAGTTTTTTCTCCATTTATTGCTCCACTTTTTTGGGACAATCATCTGGATTGGTTGCCATCATGGAGGAATGTCATTTAAGCTACCAATTTAGGGATATTGTATTGGGGAATTAAAAATAGGATCATACAATGTACAAGAAATATGGAACCCCACCGTAATCATAATGCACTACCCAACCTTAGAAGGGTATGGAGGACGATTCTTTGTGATCCGGTACAAGTAGGGTCGTGAAATATAACATATGTATGAATGCAAAGTGACAATAAGTCACTACTGCAGAATTGCTTATAGCCGCACGATTATTACTGACGGGCAAAAACAAGTCTGTCACTGATAACCATTACTAGTGACGGACAGGTAAATAGCTGTCACTGGCATAAAATATCAGCGACAGGCAGCACAAATGCATGTCACTGAAATTTCTTATAAACGCCTTATCAAACTATTAAATTTACTAGCGACGGACTTTTATCGATGCATGTCACAGGCCAGTTACATATCTTGTACAGAGTACATTTCCTGGTTCTCCGTTAGTAAATTCACTCCATCCGAAAGTGCTCCTTTTTTGTGCAACCCGACAGCAGCCCCTGCACCCTGATCCGGATTGAATTCCAATCGCACTTTTTTTTTGAACGGACAATCGCACTCCCGATCCAACACGTATACTTCACGGCCAGAAGAGCACCCAAGAAGACACCCGGTCTAATCCCACCTACTACTACTAAGTTTGAGCACATGAAAGAGGATTGATTAGGGTTTGGCGCGCGCAGCCGCTAGTCACGACTCCGTCGAATTGAAGATCACCATCCATCCTCTCTCCTCTGCTCCATCTTCTAGGTCGGCAAGCCGCCGCCAGTCGGCCTCCCTTGCCGTGGACACGGCAGTGTTCCTGGTGTTCCGCCCCTGCCGCCATGAAAAGAGAGAAAAGATAGATCTGGTGCAGTGATTGTTGCATTAGCGTCTCCCCAAGCAGCGACAACCCGTCCGCTTCCAGCTCGAAGTCTCTGCCAAGCGTGTCATTCCAGTGCTACACGATGGAGTCGGCAGAGGTGCGGATTGAGAGAGCGGTCACTGCCCGCGCCACGGCGCAAGATGGTTGTCGGCTAGTGGATTGGTCTGGTTAGAACCGTGTGCTCCCTTATGCTTCTGAACTATTATTGCGATCCATGATGGCGCTTCTTGAGGAGGAGGTGAGCCGGACCAGCAATTTTTTAATTCAATTCGCTTCCATGAGTTGTCTCGACTGATCTGGTATCACGTTGTTGTGTTGGTTTTGATATCTGTGTATGGCTAGAGCACACCAACCTTTTGTTTACACTAAATATACAAGCGGTAGCTGCAGATATATTATCAACTATTATTCTGCATAGAGATTGTCAACAAAAAAAATTATATGTGTAGGCTGGCGATAGGATCAATTACTTGACTCTATCCTTCCCTTTATTCTACACCGATAATTACTACTCCAATGTATCCTTCATGTTACTCTGCTCCGGCAAAATTACCTTTTTCTTCATATAATAGCCCTAATTTGTTGTTGCCATGCATTCCTGCCACATCGGCCATGGCTCTATAGAGATGCAGCTCCTATTCGCGAGTGTTAAGTATATCTCTGGACGAGGAGCTTAAAGAAACTAGCCATGAGGAATTAGAAAAGATCCTGTTCACACTTCAGAAGGCAAGACCTAACGTTTTATACTTGAGGTTGATCTCATGACGGAATCATACTACGCTTTCTGACATTTTTCCTGTTGTTTTGATTTGTGCGTGAATATTATACTCCCTCCAACCCATATTACTTTTCACTAATACGGATGTATCTATCACTAAAATATATCTAGATATATCTATATTAGTGAAGAGTATTATGGGTCGGAGGGAGTAGTAAATGTACATGTGGTATCTGATGTATGCAGCTAGAACAGCACCAAGTTTGTTCGAGAGTGATTTTAAAAAAGAGGAGTATATTGCTACGACGATGGAGTAATGGTAATCTCTAATAACACTGTAGACCATGTACATTTCATTATTCCAGCATAATTAAGATTTTTATCTCTCGCTTTATTACTGCAGACCATGTACATTTCATTATTCTAGCATAATTAAGATTTTTATCTCTCGGTGAACTGTGACCAATTTGCAGATGGCTCATAGCATTTGTTAGGTAAGGGCACCAATTTCCAGTTGCATTTCCTACTTGATCACAACAGATCATTTCTCACTTTCATCTAAACCAGGCTCGTACAGAAAGTTTCTTGGTTATTAGTTCAATTCTACGGTTATGAGATTATTTATTTACATGTTACTTGTAGCCATAATAAGTTTTTTTTTGGAATGACTGGTGTTTCAGAGGCTAAGAAAATTCAGAGGCTAAGAAAAGGCAGAGGGGTTAAATAACAGTAGGATAATTTTCTACTGAAATATGTAAGTTGTATTGAACTCTGTAGTGTTTCGACTCAATTTTGTTGAATGTCATGCACATATGATGATTTAGAGAACCTTACACATAAATTTAATTTAGTTTTCTTAATTTTTTCACATATTTTGAAACACTTATTTCAGTGTAATATATGTTTAATTTATTTTTCCACAACATAGTGATAGGATAACCGGCTGATAATATATTCTAGAATCTGGTCCCATGCATTTTACATTGCTTTCTAATTCTAAGTAGACATGATGCATTGTCAATTTCTTAAATTTGTCCCGACATAAAAAAGAAAAACTACAACACATTTTTGCTCGTTTGTTTTCATAATTTATTATGAAGTACGATGAATTTCTACATCTTAAGAATCTATGACTAAGGATATACTACTTTGATGAATTATTCTTATGATGCATGAGGTGTGCATTGCTTAATAGCCATCCAATCAGATTCACATTTAAGTTATGGATATCTCCTTGAAACCAACTAATGGTCTATTTGTCTAAAGCATTCTTGTTCGTAAAATATGTAGTGCATGGTGTTTCACGACAATGGGAAACAACTTTGGTACGTGGTCTCTACACTATAAACTAAAACAATGAAGAAAATAATATTTATGCGGAATTCCTTGTATATGCTCATGTATTAATTGGTTTTGCTTACTTCTGGGCTATTGAAGGCATGCAATGTTGTATGCGCACTTGCGCTACCCACTTTGGTCAAATAACATTAAATTAGTATACACGTTGCCAACTTTGGTCAAAAAATACATTAAGCAAGTACGATAGTAGCATATATGAATTATGCATAATTGAAGTGTTTTTCTTACATAGGGTGTGGATGTGATTGCTGGAATCAGAACTCCTGAAGACCTTGAAGTCATGAAGAACAACATGCTAGAGGCGTATGCTAAGATCTCATGCTTATGCAATTTGTTTTTCCTTGTAGCCAATTAATTTGGTTTGCCTTCTATCGTCATCAGCTCGTAGTGCCAAATTGGCTAGTACTAGTTATTTTGGTTCAATTATCAGTAGAGACCTGAAGAAGTTGTTATGAAGGTTATATAAAAAATAATATACAATAGATATTGAATTGCAGATAAATATTTGAGCTTATGTGGAATGTATACAATTATTAATGCATTGTATGTATGAATGAGTATTGGATGCATAATTTTTTTTAATTCGTAAGAACTTAGTAGTGACGGGCAGCACAATATGCATGTCATTGGTAAAGAAAATACTAGTGACGAGCAAGAAGATTATGCCTGTCACTGGTAACGTTACTAGTGACGGGCAATCTTGCCTGTCACTAGTAACCAGTTACCAGTGACGGCATACCAGTGATAGGCGGCTTGCCCGTCACTAGTAAGCAAAATAGGCCCGTCACTAGTAGGCCTTTCTGTAGTAGTGAGTGACAATAATATAACCCTAATTATGGCTCGATGGTGAATGACTAGTATAGTTTTTTCTCTATTTGTTGATCCACTTTTGTGGGCCAATCATCTGGATTGGTTGCGATCATGGAGGAATGTCATTTAAGCTACCAATTTAGGGATATTATCTTAGGCAATCAAAAATAAGATCATACAATGTACATGAAATATGGAAGCCCACCGCGACTATGACTCTGGGATTTTTTTAGGGGTCAATACCCGTGTATTTGTTCGTAGAGGGTCTCATAATGCACTACCCAACCGTAGAAATGTATGGAAGAGGATTCTTTGTGATCTAGTACAAATAGGGTCATGAAATATAACATATGTACAAAGGCAAAGTGACAATAAGTGACAATCATATAACCCTAATTATGGCTCGATGGTGAACGACTAGTATAGTTTTTTCTCCATTTGTTGCTCCACTTTTTTGGGACAATCATCTGGATTGGTTGCCGTCATGGAGGAATGTAATTTAAGCTACCAATTTAGGGATATTGTATTGGGGAATCAAAAATAAGATCATACAAAGTACATGAAATATAGAAGCCCACCGCGACTACGACTCTGAGAGTTTTTTAGGGGTCAATACCCGTGTAGTGGTTTGTAGAGGTCTCATAATGCACTACCCAACCATAGAATGGTATGGAAGAGGATTCTTCGTGATCCGATATAAATGGGGTCATGAAATATAACATATGTACGAAGGCAAAGTGACAATAAGTGAAAATAATATAACCCTAATTATGGCTCGGTGGTGAATGACTAGTATAGTTTTTTCTCCATTTGTAGCTCCACTTTTGTGGAACAATCATCTAGATTGGTTGCCACCATGGAGGAATGTCATTTAATCTAGCAATTTGGTCATATTGTATTGGGGAATCTAAAATAAGATCATACAATGTACATGAAATATGGAAGCCCACCGCGACTACGACTCTGGGATTTTTTTGGGGTCAATACCCATGTAGTGGTTTGCAGAGGGTCTCATAATGCACTACCCAACCTTAGAAGGGTATGGAGGAGGATTCTTTGTGATCCGGTACAAATAGGGTTTTGAAATATGACATATGGACGAGGGCAAAGTGACAATAAGTGACAATAATATAACCCTAATTATGGCTCGATGGTGAACGACTAGTATAGTTTTTTCTCTATTTGTTGCTCCACTTTTGTGAGACAATCATCTGAATTGGTTGCCATCATAGAGGAATGTCATTTAAGCTACCAATTTAAGGATATTTTATTGGGGAAAATCTAAAATAAGATCATACAATGTACATGAAATATGAAAGCCCACCGTGACTACGACTCTGGGATTTTTTTAGGGGTCAATACCCATGTAGTGGTTCATAGAGGGTCTCATAATGCACTACCCAACCTTAGAAGGGTATGGTGGACGGTTCTTTGTGATCCGGTACAAGTAGGGTCATGAAATATAACATATGTATGAATGCAAAGTGACAATAAGTGACAATAATATAACCCTAATTATGGCTCGATGGTGAATGACTAGTATAGTTTTTTCTCTATTTGTTGATCCACTTTTGTGGGCCAATCATCTGGATTGGTTGCAATCATGGAGGAATGTCATTTAAGCCACCAATGTAGGGATATTGTCTTAGGCAATCAAAAATAAGATCATGCAATGTACATGAAATATGGAAGCCCACCGCGACTATGACTCTGGGATTTTTTTAGGGGTCAATAGCCATGTATTTGTTCGTAGAGGGTCTCATAATGCACTACCCAACCATAGAAATGTATGGAAGAGGATTCTTTGTGATCTGGTACAAATAGGGTCATGAAATATAACATATGTACAAAGGCAAAGTGACAATAAGTGACAATCATATAACCCTAATTATGGCTCGATGGTGAACGACTAGTATAGTTTTTTCTCCATTTGTTGCTCCACTTTTTTGGGACAATCATCTGGATTGGTTGCCATCATGGAGGAATGTCATTTAAGCTACCAATTTAGGGATATTGTATTGGGGAATCAAAAATAAGATCATACAATGTACATGAAATATGGAAGCGCACCGCGACTACGACTCTGGGAGTTTTTTAGGGGTCAATACCCGTGTAGTGGTTTGTAGAGGTCTCATAATGCACTACCCAATCATAGAATGGTATGGAAGAGGATTCTTCGTGATCCGATACAAATAGGGTCATGAAATATAACATATGTACGAAGGCAAAGTGACAATAAGTGACAATAATATAACCCTAATTATGGCTCGGTGGTGAATGACTAGTATAGTTTTTTCTCCATTTGTAGCTCCACTTTTGTGGAACAATCATCTAGATTGGTTGCCATCATGGAGGAATGTCATTTAAGCTAGCAATTTGGTCATATTGTATTGGGGAATCTAAAATAAGATCATACAATGTGCATGAAATATGGAAGCCCACTGCGACTACGACTCTGGGATTTTTTTGGGGTCAATACCCGTGTAGTGGTTCGCAGAGGGTCTCATAATGCACTACCCAACCTTAGAAGGGTATGGAGGAGGATTCTTTGTGATCCGGTACAAATTGGGTTTTGAAATATGACATATGGACGAAGGCAAAGTGACAATAAGTGACAATAATATAACCCTAATTATGGCTCGATGGTGAACGACTAGTATAGTTTTTTCTCTATTTGTTGCTCCACTTTTGTGAGACAATCATCTGAATTGGTTGCCATCATAGAGGAATGTCATTTAAGCTACCAATTTAAGGATATTTTATTGGGGAAAATCTAAAATAAGATCATACAATGTACATGAAATATGAAAGCCCACCGTGACTACGACTCTGAGATTTTTTTAGGGGTCAATACCCATGTAGTGGTTCATAGAGGGTCTCATAATGCACTACCCAACCTTAGAAGGGTATGGAGGAGGATTCTTCGTGATCCGGTACAAATAGGGTCATGAAATATAACATTTGTACGAAGGCAAAGTGACAATAAGTGACAATATATAACCCTAATTATGGCTCGGTGGTGAACGAATAGTATAGTTTTTTCTCCATTTGTAGCTCCACTTTTGTGGAACAATCATCTAGATTGGTTGCCATCATGGAGGAATGTCATTTAAGCTAGCAATTTGGTCATATTGTGTTGGGGAATCTAAAATAAGATCATACAATGTACATGAAATATGGAAGCCCACTGCGACTACGACTCTGGGATTTTTTTGGGGTCAATACCCGTGTAGTGGTTCGCAGAGGGTCTCATAATGCACTACCCATCCTTAGAAGGGTATGGAGGAGGATTCTTTGTGATCCGGTACAAATAGGGTTTTGAAACATGACATATGGACGAAGGCAAAGTGACAATAAGTGACAATAATATAACCCAAATTATGGCTCGATGGTGAACGACTAGTATAGTTTTTTCTCTATTTGTTGCTCCACTTTTGTGAGACAATCATCTGAATTGGTTGCCATCATAGAGGAATGTCATTTAAGCTACCAATTTAAGGATATTTTATTGGGGAAAATCTAAAATAAGATCATACAATGTACATGAAATATGAAAGCCCACCGTGACTACGACTCTGGGATTTTTTTAGGGGTCAATACCCATGTAGTGGTTCATAGAGGGTCTCATAATGCACTACCCAACCTTAGAAGGGTATGGTGGACGATTCTTTGTGATCCGGTACAAGTAGGGTCATGAAATATAACATATGTATGAATGCAAAGTGACAATAAGTGACAATAATATAACCCTAATTATGGCTCGATGGTGAATGACTAGTATAGTTTTTTCTCTATTTGTTGATCCACTTTTGTGGGCCAATCATCTGGATTGGTTGCGATCATGGAGGAATGTCATTTAAGCTACCAATTTAGGGATATTGTCTTAGGCAATCAAAAATAAGATCATACAATGTACATGAAATATGGAAGCCCACCGCGACTATGACTCTGGGATTTTTTAGGGGTCAATACCCGTGTATTTGTTCGTAGAGGGTCTCATAATGCACTACCCAACCGTAGAAATGTATGGAAGAGGATTCTTTGTGATCTGGTACAAATAGGGTCATGAAATATAACATATGTACAAAGGCAAAGTGACAATAAGTGACAATCATATAACCCTAATTATGGCTCGATGGTGAACGACTAGTATAGTTTTTTCTCCATTTGTTGCTCCACTTTTTTGGGACAATCATCTGGATTGGTTGCCGTCATGGAGGAATGTCATTTAAGCTACCAATTTAGGGATATTGTATTGGGGAATCAAAAATAAGATCATACAATGTACATGAAATATGGAAGCCCACCGCGACTACGACTCTGGGAGTTTTTTAGGGGTCAATACCCGTGTAGTGGTTTGTAGAGGTCTCATAATGCACTACCCAACCATAGAATGGTATGGAAGAGGATTCTTCGTGATCCGATACAAATAGGGTAATGAAATATAACATATGTACGAAGGCAAAGTGACAATAAGTGTCAATAATATAACCCTAATTATGGCTCGATGGTGAATGACTAGTATAGTTTTTTCTCCATTTGTAGCTCCACTTTTGTGGAACAATCATCTAGATTGGTTGCCATCATGGAGGAATGTCATTTAAGCTAGCAATTTGGTCATATTGTGTTGGGGAATCTAAAATAAGATCATACAATGTACATGAAATATGGAAGCCCACTGCGACTACGACTCTGGGATTTTTTTGGGGTCAATACCCGTGTATTGGTTCGTAGAGGGTCTCATAATGCACTACCCAACCTTAGAAGGGTATGGAGGAGGATTCTTTGTGATCCGGTACAAATTGGGTTTTGAAATATGACATATGGACGAAGGCAAAGTGACAATAAGTGACAATAATATAACCCTAATTATGGCTCGATGGTGAACGACTAGTATAGTTTTTTCTCTATTTGTTGCTCCACTTTTGTGAGACAATCATCTGAATTGGTTGCCATCATAGAGGAATGTCATTTAAGCTACCAATTTAAGGATATTTTATTGGGGAAAATCTAAAATAAGATCATACAATGTACATGAAATATGAAAGCCCACCGTGACTACGACTCTGAGATTTTTTTAGGGGTCAATACCCATGTAGTGGTTCATAGAGGGTCTCATAATGCACTACCCAACCTTAGAAGGGTATGGAGGAGGATTCTTCGTGATCCGGTACAAATAGGGTCATGAAATATAACATTTGTACGAAGGCAAACTGACAATAAGTGACAATATATAACCCTAATTATGGCTCGGTGGTGAACGAATAGTATAGTTTTTTCTCCATTTGTAGCTCCACTTTTGTGGAACAATCATCTAGATTGGTTGCCATCATGGAGGAATGTCATTTAAGCTAGCAATTTGGTCATATTGTGTTGGGGAATCTAAAATAAGATCATACAATGTACATGAAATATGGAAGCCCACTGCGACTACGACTCTGGGATTTTTTTGGGGTCAATACCCGTGTAGTGGTTCGCAGAGGGTCTCATAATGCACTACCCAACCTTAGAAGGGTATGGAGGAGGATTCTTTGTGATCCGGTACAAATTGGGTTTTGAAATATGACATATGGACGAAGGCAAAGTGACAATAAGTGACAATAATATAACCCTAATTATGGCTCGATGGTGAACGACTAGTATAGTTTTTTCTCTATTTGTTGCTCCACTTTTGTGAGACAATCATCTGAATTGGTTGCCATCATAGAGGAATGTCATTTAAGCTACCAATTTAAGGATATTTTATTGGGGAAAATCTAAAATAAGATCATACAATGTACATGAAATATGAAAGCCCACCGTGACTACGACTCTGAGATTTTTTTAGGGGTCAATACCCATGTAGTGGTTCATAGAGGGTCTCATAATGCACTACCCAACCTTAGAAGGGTATGGAGGAGGATTCTTCGTGATCCGGTACAAATAGGGTCATGAAATATAACATTTGTACGAAGGCAAAGTGACAATAAGTGACAATATATAACCCTAATTATGGCTCGGTGGTGAACGAATAGTATAGTTTTTTCTCCATTTGTAGCTCCACTTTTGTGGAACAATCATCTAGATTGGTTGCCATCATGGAGGAATGTCATTTAAGCTAGCAATTTGGTCATATTGTGTTGGGGAATCTAAAATAAGATCATACAATGTACATGAAATATGGAAGCCCACTGCGACTACGACTCTGGGATTTTTTTGGGGTCAATACCCGTGTAGTGGTTCGCAGAGGGTCTCATAATGCACTACCCAACCTTAGAAGGGTATGGAGGAGGATTCTTTGTGATCCGGTACAAATTGGGTTTTGAAATATGACATATGGACGAAGGCAAAGTGACAATAAGTGACAATAATATAACCCTAATTATGGCTCGATGGTGAACGACTAGTATAGTTTTTTCTCTATTTGTTGCTCCACTTTTGTGAGACAATCATCTGAATTGGTTGCCATCATAGAGGAATGTCATTTAAGCTACCAATTTAAGGATATTTTATTGGGGAAAATCTAAAATAAGATCATACAATGTACATGAAATATGAAAGCCCACCGTGACTACGACTCTGAGATTTTTTTAGGGGTCAATACCCATGTAGTGGTTCATAGAGGGTCTCATAATGCACTACCCAACCTTAGAAGGGTATGGAGGAGGATTCTTCGTGATCCGATACAAGTAGGGTCATGAAATATAACATATGTACGAATGCAAAGTCACAATAATATAACCCTAATTATGGCTCAATGGTGAATGACTAGTATAGTTTTTCCTCCATTTGTTGCTCCACTTTTGTGGGACAATCATCTAGATTGGTTGCCATCATGGAGGAATGTCATTTAAGCTACCAATTTAGGGATATTGTATTGGGGAATCAAAAATAAGATCATACAATGTACATGAAATATGGAAGCCCACCGCGACTACGACTCTGGGATTTTTTTAGGGGTCAATACCCATGTAGTTGTTCGTAAAGGGTCTCATAATGCAGTACCCAACTTTAGAAGGGTATGGAGAAGGATTTTTCGTGATCCGGTACAAATAGGGTCATGAAATATAACATATGTATGAATGCAAAGTGACAATAAGTGATAATAATATAACCCTAATTATGGCTCGATGGTGAATGACTAGTATATTTTTTTCTCCATTTGTTGCTCCACTTTTGTGGGCCAATCATCTAGATTGGTTGCCATCATATAGGAATGTCATTTAAGCTACCAATTTAGTGATATTGTATTAGGCAATCAAAAATAAGATCATACAATGTACATGAAATATGGAAGCCCACTGCGACTATGAATGTGGGATTTTTTTAAGGGTCAATACCCGTGTAGTGGTTTGTAGAGGGTCCCATAATGCACTACCCAACTGTAGAATAGTATGGAAGAGGATTCTTCGTGATCCAGTACAAATAGGGTCATGAAATATAACATATGTTCAAAGGCAAAGTGACAATAAGTGACAATCATATAACCCTAATTATGGCTCAATGGTGAACGACTAGTATAGTTTTTTCTCCATTTGTTGCTCCACTTTTGTGGGACAATCATCTGGATTGGTTCCCATCATGGAGGAATGTCATTTAAGCTTCAAATTTAGGGATATTGTATTGGGGAATCAAAAATAAGATCATACAATGTACATGAAATATGGAAGCCCACCGCCACTACAACTCTGGGATTTTTTTAGGGGTCAATACTCGTGTAGTGGACCGTAGAGGTCTCATAATGCACTACCCAACCATAGAATGGTATGGAAGAGGATTCTTCTTGATCCGATACAAATAGGGTCATGAAATATAACATATGTACAAAAGCAAAGTGACAATAATATAACCCTAATTATGGGTCAATGGTGAACGACTAGTATAGTTTTTTCTCCATTTGTTGCTCTACTTTTGTGGGAAAATCATCTAGATTGGTTGCCATCATGGAGGAATGTCATCTAAGCTACCAATTTAGGGATATTGTATTGGGGAATCAAAAAATAAGATCATACAATGTACATGAAATATGAAAGCCCACCGCGACTACGACTCTGGGATTTTTTTAGGGTTCAATACCCATGTATTGGTTTGTAGAGGTCTCATAATGCATTAACCAACCATAAAATGGTATGGAAGAGGATTCTTCGTGATCCGATACAAATAGGGTCATGAAATATAACATATGTACGAAGGCAAAGTGACAATAATATAACCCTAATTATGGCTCGATGGTGAACGACTAGTATAGTTTTTCTCCATTTGTTGCTCCAATTTTGTGGGAAAATCATCTAGATTGGTTGCCATCATGGCGGAATGTCATTTAAGCTAGCAATTTGGTCATATTGTACTGGGAAATCTAAAATAAGATCCTACAATGTACATCAAATATGGAAGCCCACCGTGACTACGACTCTGGGATTTCTTTAGGGGTCAATACCTGTGTAGTGGTTCGTAGAGGGTCTCATAATGCACTACCCAACCTTAAAGGGTATGGAGGAGGATTCTTCATGATCCGATACAAATAGGGTCATGAAATATAACATTTGTATGAAGGCAAAGTGACAATAAGTGACAATAATATAACCCTAATTATGTCTCGGTGCTGAACGACTAGTATAGTTTTTTCTCCATTTGTTGCTCCACTTTTGTGGGACAATCATCTAGATTGGTTGCCATCATGGAGGAATGTCATTTAACCTACCAATTTAGGGATATTGTATTGGGGAATCAAAAATAAGATCATACAATGTACATGAAATATGGAAGCCCACCGTGACTACGACTCTGGGATTTTTTTAGGGGTCAATACTCGTGTAGTGGACCGTAGAGGTCTCATAATGCACTACCCAACCATAGAATGGTATGGAAGAGGATTCTTCATGATCCGATACAAATAGGGTCATGAAATATAACATATGTACGAAAGCAAAGTGACAATAAGTGACAATAATATAACCCTAATTATGGGTCAATGGTGAATGACTAGTATAGTATTTTCTCCATTTGTTGCTCTACTTTTGTGGGACAATCATCTAGATTGGTTGCCATCATGGAGGAATGTCATTTAAGCTACCAATTTAGGGATATTGTATTGGGGAATCAAAAATAAGATCATACAATGTACATGAAATATGGAAGCCCACCGCGACTACGACTCTGGGATTTTTTTAGGGATCAATACCCGTGTAGTGGTTCGTAGAGGTCTCATAATGCACTAACCAACCATAGAATGGTATGGAAGAGGATTCTTCGTGATCCGATACAAATAGGGTCATGAAATATAACATATGTATGAAGGCAAAGTGACAATAATATAACCCTAATTATGGCTCGATGGTGAACGACTAGTATAGTTTTTCTCCATTTGTTGCTCCACTTTTGTGGGACAATTGTAACGACCCAGAAAAATCCCAATTTTAGAATTGCTTGTTCCTTTTTTTCGCGTCATTGTGACGACATGCATCATCATGCATATCTAAACTTGCATGTTTTTGTGGAAACCAAAACTAATTGTAAGAAAACCTATTTTTATTTTTCTTGTATGATTTTATAATAAACCCTCCTCTTGTTACCTTATTTTATATAAAATTTAAACAAAAACTATAATATTTTCAAACTTTGTAAACTAGTTAAATCAAAATCAAGTTTTGGAAAAATGATTGCAAACCCCTCCCTCTCTCTATCTTTTGTTTCGGTGCAAATTCTGAAGATCTCCTTAATTCTATTTTTTTTCTATAGCCTTCCTTCTTCCTCCTTTCGGCCCTTTCTAACCTAAGCCCAACAACCCCAACTGCTCTGTTCTTTGTTTCTCCCTCACCTTGTACGGCAGCACATCGACCATGTCCATGTCGCCCCTGTGCGTGATGGGACGGCTGTTCTCTTCTTCCCCTCCCTATAAATTCCCCTCCTATCTAGCATGCAACCCTAGCCTCTACTCCTCTCCACCGCCACCAATGTGTTTTCCTCTCTCGTTTTCTCGCTGCTACTTCTGTGCTTGCTAGCCCACCGCACAACATCGCCCCGTGCTCCGGCTCTACGTTGACCTTGCCAGCGTGCATCTCCGCTTCGATCTCTGGCTGCTTTGCCTCTCCGGTGTCCTCCTATTCCCGCGCTTGCCTCGAGCCGCTCCCTGTCCTGCACGCGCGCCCCGAGCTTCTCTGCCTCCCTCTGGTCTGAACGCCTCCTCACCGACATCTTAGCCTGCTCGCCATCCGTGCCAAGCACGACGTCTTTCTGCTTCACCACGCGGTCAGGTTCTACTCCGCCTCCTGCTTCCTCTCGTCGCCAGCAAGCCTCCCAGGTCGGCTCCATCCTCGTTGCGCCGTCCAAGCATGTCCGTCATCCGCGACCACGCTGCCGCCGCCGCCCATCTACTACAACGACCGGAGCTCCTCCAACGTGTCCGCGTCTAGAAGCAGCGATCGCCTCAACCCCTATTCCTGGCCCCCTTCCTCTTCTTCGCTGGCGCTGCACCACCTCGTCTCCGTCAAGATCATCATTGTTGGCCATGCAGGTTGCAAGAAAGCCTCACTTTTCTGGTTCAGTTCATAAGACGACTACGTACTTGCAGTTCTCCATCCTCTATTTTTCGTTGCACAGCTGGTCTGTCCTTCCGTCTGATCGAGAGGTGGAGCCTCTCTGCAATTTTTCGCTTCCTGAAACTTGCAATCTCTACAGTACCTAAAAGTTGTCTACTTTGTTCAGTTCCGTCAGAGTCGATCGAGCTTGCAGCCTCCCCGAATAGCAGGGTCAAAATGGCATACGATCCATCCTCTTCAACATCCAATCATAGCCTGACTGGTCTATTCCTTTGCATGTATCCATCCGATCCTGTGTTCAAATCCTAAGCTAGGCACAAAGCCAGCTCTTTTTATTCCATTTTTCGTCCATGTACTGACAGGTGGGCCTTGCCAGTCAGTCCAGCTCAACGCCTCCAGGTCTTGTCAGCGTCCTGTCAGCAACTCCGGCCCGCCGTCAGCGTCAGAGGCTAGGTGAGGCTCGGTGGGAAATGTTTCTGCAGCCTTTTCTTTTTCTGAAATTATTGCAAATGTGTTAATCTTACAAAATTCATATATTTTGAACGGTAACTCGAAATACAAAGTATTTTATATGAAAGTTTATCAGAACAATGTGTAGAATCTGAATATGCTATCCATATACCTGTTTGCATCTCGCATCATGTCATGACGTGATAGTTTGTATTACACCTAATAAGTAACATATGAAGTATTCGGAAATGCTTATAATGTTTTCCTGCTTCATTTAATATTTTGTAGCTCACCTATATCTTGTCTTTGCCATGCTAATCAACATTTAAATTGACGTGTAGTAAAACAACTTGAACAATATATGTGTGTGTTGGGATTCTGGTTCCGCTTAATTTTGATAAGTTGCATTGCATCATAATTGCCATGTCATGCATGCATTCACATGATCATGCCAATTCTTTTGCCATAGTAGTAAGTTGTGCATTCGTTGTTTGTTGTAGTGATTTGCTTCTTTGCGAATAGGACGCTTTCGTGGTGATCTGAGCAACGATAAGTTCTTCGGGTGTTCTTCGACCATCTTTTCAGGCGAGCCCTTTTCTCTCTACCCATTTAACATTTTTGCTCTTGTTAGCTCTATATTCTAGCCTTGTTTTGCGATGCTTTGTTCGAGTCACGTGTCCTATCCACCTGTTTATCCAAAGCAAAGCCATAGAACCTTCCATACATCCTATTACCCGTGTGCTGGTTGTTTGAGTTGGCCTTGCGAGTCGTAGGCATCTTCAGGTTGTTGGACTTGTTTTATCTTATTGGGTTGGGAAGTTATCACATGTTCTACTTTATGGATATATGTTATTGGAGATACTCATGGCTTACTTTATTGTTAATACTTAAAATTGAATTAAGCAGAGGCATCGGTGAGTCATTTTGCCAGTTTTACGACGGCTCACTTGTGTCCCCTAGGACCCCGAGATCGCATGAACTATTCTGAGACTGAGCGCTCTAATCACACGTGGGTATGTTTACGGGCCTCCCCTCGATCACTGCCGGAATCTACATACTTGTCCAGTGGCCACAACTAGTTCGATGTGTTTCCATTTGGTTTTTGTCGGGCGTGCAGCTTGTATCTTATGGTCCGATTTTCTTTGGGGGAAGCCCAGTGAGCCTTGTAACCCCTTGTTCTGCACGTCCGTATAGGTGCGGTATGACTGCAAGCGGACAACCTCCCCCGAAGAGAGGCTCCGGTTCGCTCTGCAGAGTAGGCGCAAACAGCTAAGTCCGTTCGGAGATTCGGCCGGACTCTTGATACGGGTTCAACTTAGTTAGGTGGCTTTCTAGACTTGTTTGTAGTGAAGGAGAGTGCGAGTCGTGACTATCCTAATGGCGCACTGATACGTCTCAAACGTATCTATAATTTTTGATGCTCCATGCTTTGTTTTACACCATTTGCCTATTGTTTCGTTACACTTAGTGGCATTTTTATACATTTTCCGGAACTAACCTATTAACGAAGTGCCACAGTGCCAGTTTCCTGTTTTCTGCTGTTTTTGTGTTTCAGAAGTGATACACAGGAAATATTCTCGGAATTGGACGAAACAAGTTCCTGAAGTCATATTTCACCGGGGAGCTCCCAAACATCCGAAGACCTGATGAAGGGGGGCCACGTGGCCCCCACACACAGGGGCGGCGTGGCCTGGCCCCTGGCCGCGCCACCCCCTTGTGAGGCCGCGTGGCTCCACCTCTGACAGCCCCCCTTCACCTACATATACCCCTTGACGAGAAAAACCTAAGGCCCCGATGAGTTTTCCAGAATACATCGCGATCCGCCGCCGCCGTCGACCCGAAGATCGGGAGGGTCCAGAAGCTCTTCCCGGCACCCTGCCGGAGAGGGGAATCGCCACCGGAGGTCTTCTTCATCGCCATGCTTGCCTCCGGAGCGATGAGTGAGTAGTCTACCTTGGACTATGGGTCCATAGCAGTAGCTAGATGGTTGTCTTCTCCACCATGTGCTTCATGTTTAGATCTCATGAGCTGCCCTACATGATTGAGATCACCGTTATGTAATACTATGATGTTGGTTTGTTGGGATCCGATGAATATTGGTCTTTATGATTAAGTTGCTGTACTGAATTATATCTTTTGTTATCTCTATGTTGTTTATGATCTTGCATGCTCTCCGTTGTTAGTAGCTATCTTGGCCGAGTAGTTGCTAGTGACTCCAAGAGGGGGTATTTATGCTCGATAGTGGGTTCATGTCTCTATTTCACCTGGGGGAGTGACAGAAACCTCTAAGGTGGTAGATGTGCTGTTGCTACTAGGGATAAAACAACATTCATATGCTCAAGGGCATATGCTTTGTTTACATTACACACTTTGCTTAATGCAATTATCTGTTGTTCGCAACTTAATACTTTTGGGGTGTTCGGATGATATCCCCGGGGGTGGATTATTAGTCATAGATGCAGTTGGATGGCGGTCTATGTATTTTGTTGTAATGCCCAGAGTGAATCTCATAGTGATCTTCTTGACATATCACGTTATCTTTATTCTATCAATTGCCCAACTGTAATTTGTTTACCCAACATGTTATTTTATCTATGGAGAGACACCACTAGTGAACTGTGGACCCCGGTCCTATTTTAATCATATTGCAATCACCTGTTTACTTTTCCCGCACTGTTTACTTTACTAGCATATTACTACTGTTTTCCACTCGATACACTCATAACCTTTGTTTCAAGCAAACCGGTGAGATTGACAACCTCATCGCAAGTTGGGGACAAAGTATTTGTCTGTGTGTGTGCAGGTTCCACAAACACCTTCAGTCGTCACCGTCTCTCTTCTTCAAGATCGACATTAAACCTTGGTTTCTTAACTGAGGGAAAACTAGCCGCTACACTCATCATACCTTCCTCTTGGGGTTCCCAACGGGCTGGTCATCACCACGCACAAGGACATACTGCTTCCACGTCAACTAAACGCCACAGCTCTTTTCTGGCGCCATCACACGAGTAGCAGCTTCTTTTCTGGCGCCGTTGTCGGGGAAGAGAGAAGACTTCTGCGAGGGGAGTTCTTCGCACACACATTCTTTACTTTGTTATTTGTTTTGCTTTATTTTATTTATTTTACCTGCATTGCTTTTTATATCAAAAACCCAAAAAAATTAGAATCCTTGGTAGTTGTTTTTACTTGTTTACTTTCGTTTTGCTGAAATGGGTACTCCTGAAAACACCAAGTTGTGTGACTTTGTTAGCACGAACAATAGTGATTTTATCTGCACTCCTATTGCACCACCTGTTCCTGCTACCACTTTTTATGAGATCAAGCCTGCTTTATTGAACCTTGTTATGAAAGAGCAATTTTCTGGTGCTAGTACTGAAGATGCCGCAGCTCATCTCAACAATTTTGTTGAGCTATGTGAGATGCAGAAATATAAGGATGTTGATAGTGATATTATTAAACTCAAGTTGTTTCCTTTTTCTTTGAGAGGAAAGGCTAAAGATTGGTTGCTGTCTTTGACTAAGAATAGTATTGATTCATGGGCTAAGTGTAAGGATGCTTTTATTGGTAGATATTATCCTCCTGCTAAGATTATATCTCTGCGTAGCAATATTATGAAGTTTACTCAGTTTCATAATGAACATGTTGCTCAAGCTTGGGAAAGAATGAAATCTATGGTAAAGAATTGCCCCACTCATGGACTGACTACTTGGATGATTATCCAAACTTTTTATGCAGGACTGAATTTTTCTTCAAGGAACCTACTTGATTCAGCTGCTGGAGGCACTTTTATGTCCCTTACATTGGGCGCCGCATCAAAGCTACTCGACAACATGATGGTAAATTATTCTGAATGGCACACCGAGAGAGCTCCACAAGGTAAGAAGGTAAATTCTGTTGAGGAAACCTCTTCCTTGAGTGATAAGATTGATACAATTATGGCTATGCTTGCTAATGATAGGACTCATGTTGATCCTAATAATGTTCCTTTGGCCTCTCTGGTTGCCCAAGACGAGCAAGTTGATGTGAATTTCATTAGAAACAACAATTCTAACAACAATGCTTATAGGAACAATTTTGCTAGTAACAATTATAGGCCGTATCCTTCTACCAATGGTAATGGTTATGGTAACTCTTATGGTAATTCCTACAACAACACTAGGGCCGCGCCCTCCGAGCTTGAGGTAATGCTCAAGGACTTCATCGGTAAACAAACTGCTTTTAATAAGTCTGTTGAGGAAAAGTTAGGCAAAATTGATATTCTTGCTTCTAAAGTTGATATCCTTTCTCATGATGTTGAACTTCTGAAACTAAAAGTGTTTCCTAATGATGTGAATGTGAGCAATATCGTTGCTGCCGCTAATGCTACCCAAGTTGGAATTAATGAAAATATTAGATTGTTAGCGGAATTGCATGCCAGGTGGGAAAGAGAAGATGAGATGGCTAGAGAGATGAAGGTATGTACTATTACTACCTCTAATGATGTTGCTCCTACTGATAGCAATCCTCTTACTTTGATTGGTGTAGAGAAAACTCCCACTCCTTGTGCTAAAAAGCCTAAAACTGCCAAAACTTTTTCTCAAAAGAGTGCTGAAATTTTTCGGAGTGTGGGAGATGATAGCTCTATTTCTTTTAATGATTTTGATGTTGATGGCTGCAATATATCTGAAGTTATTTTGTTCTTACAAAAGCTTGCTTTGACTCCCAATGCTAGTTCTTTAAATATTGCTTTTACTAAGCATATTACCAATGCTCTCATAAAGATTAGGGATGAAAAGTTGAAGCAAAAAGCCTCTGTTCCCAAGAAGTTAGAAGATGGTTGGGAACCCATCATTGATATGCATGTTAATGGTTATGATTGCCATGCTTTATGTGATCTAGGTGCTAGTATTTCTATTATGCCTAGAAAGATTTATGACATGCTTGATTTACCACCGCTTGAAAAGTGTTATTTTGATGTTCCTATTGCTGATGTTGCTAAGAAGAAACCTTTGGGAAGGATTAATGATGTTCTTATTGTGGTTAACAATAACCTTGTTCCTGTTGATTTTCTTGTTATGGACATTGAATGCCATGCTTCATGTCCTATTATTTTGGGAAGACCCTTTCTTCGAACTGTAGGTGCTATCATTGATATGAGGGAAGGCACTATCAAGTATCAATTCCCACTAAAGAAAGGTATGGAACACTTCCCTAGGAAAAGAAAGAAATTACTTTTTGACTCTATTCTTAGAGCAAATTATGAGCTTGATGCTTCATCACTTGATATTACTTGATTCGCAATTTTCTGCGCCTAGCTCAAAGGCGTTAAAGAAAAGCACTCTTGGGAGATAACCCATTGTTTAATTTTCAGTACTTTTTCTTTTATTTGAGTCTTGGAAGTCATTACTACTGTAATGACCGCTCCTTATCTTGTTTATTTCGTTTTTGTGCCAAGAGAAGCCTCTAATTTGAGTGAGGTAAAGATTTGGGGTTATTGCTGTCCTGAAACTGTTTTCGGTGCTGCACCGTAAAAATTCGTAAAATTTCTCTGTTTATCTTTTGGACCTTCGATTTCTTGTGCATATGCCCCAGGTTATATCCAAACTTTTCTTAGTTGAACACTTTTTGATTTGAGCAACAGAAAATCCCTCAAAAATTCGTCCATTATCAGCTGTCCAGTTTTGACAGATTTCTGCCAATATTTGTTTTTGCCACTTTATCGCTTTCTTTTGAGTTCTTTTTGATCATGGAACTCTTGTGGAAGTTTCTACAGTAGTATATACTTTATATGTGCTGGTTTTGGGTTGAAACCTGAAGCTAAAAGAGGTTGAATATATTTTATGCTTGCACTAATGTTGCTAATAGAATTGTGTTTAGTTTTGTATGAAGGAAGTTTTCAAGTGTAGGGATTGGAGAATGATGAGATGAGTTGAAGAATGGACAAAAGCTCAAGCTTGGGGATGCCCATGCATCACCCCAAGAAATATCCAAGAAGTACAAGCGTCAAAGCTTGGGGATGCCCCCGAGGCACCCCTTCTTCATCGGCAAAAATCAGGTCACCTTTCAAAACACTATATTTTTATTGCTTCATGCACTATGTGTTTTTCTTGGAGCGTCAGTTGTTTTAGTTGTCTTAGTTTGTTAGGTTTGTTTGTTTGCTGCAATAAATGGTTGGGCCCCAACAAATTTCCTTTGGAGGAGATGTACTCGTTTTCATTTGCAAAGAATGCTCTAGTTTTCACTCTTATTAATCGAGCATTCTAGTTTTTCTGCTACTGCTTTTGGTTTTCGTTTTCGCCTTGATATGCGTTCAGATCTTATCATATCTTTTCATCAAGGTGCATTTTTGCCTCTGATCTTCATTGGTTTTCATCAAAAGAGGTGTCATTAAAAATTTCAAATGGTGTTGGAAAAGAGAAAAAGCTTTGTGCAAAATAGTGGTACAAGAAGGAGCTTGTGTAGACTGCGGCTTAGGCTTTTTCATGTCATGCTTGATGTCTTTTTGATAGTATGCTTAGTAGTTTTGCTGTAGCATGACTTGTCTCAAATAACTGAGATTGCTTAATGAGCCTTTGAAAAAAATCATGCGTTGTTTTTATTGTATGGAAGCATTATTTTGGTTTTCTCCTTGATGCTTTATTTGGGTTGACTTGGCGCATGCTCATACATGTTAGACTCTTCCAAAGTCGCCATTAGCCTTCATGATCATTTAGTTTTTGACTTTTGATGCCATCGTATGCTTCTTTTAATGTCGCTTTGTCACTTTGCATGATTATGGCCATTATTGCTCTCTTAGTTGGTCGCTCCCAGTCTTTTGCTAGCCCTCGCCTTGTACTGAGTATGAGCTCTACTCGTGCATCCAACTCCTAAAAGCCAAGTTTGCCATTGTGTCCACTATAAACTCCTATGCATGGTATTTGTAAGCCATTCCAAAGTAAAATTTTCGTGTGCTACCTTTCAAAAACCTTCAAAATACTTCTCGATTTGTGACACTGTTTTCAGCTCATGGGGACGTAGTGGTCGGATTTGCTATCTTCCATATTGTTTATTCCAAAAAGAAAAGAAAAAGGAAAAAAGAAAGAAAAAAGGCACTCCTCCAATGAATGTGAATGTTGGTGGGCACCCGATGGAATCGGTTAGCCATGGTATGTGAAAGGAAAAGGTGGGGAGGAGTGCCAAGTTTTATAAAAAGAGCACGGAGTGCCAATCTCTCTCTCTCAAAAACTTGCTTTATTTTTGTATGGAAGATAGTAAGAACCCCATTGCCAGTCGTTGACAAAGACAACCACCTCTCAAAATCAAGTTTTATCTCTGTTTTACAAATGAAAAGCTCTAGCACATGTTTAAATCACTGCTTCCCTCTGCGAAGGGCCTTTCTTTTACTTTTATGTTGAGTCACCACCTTCTTTCTTTATGCACCATTAAGAGAGCTTAGTTGTCATTCTTAGTGTGATATGCATTGTCCCAAGGTTCATTGATTGACTCATATTGTTGGTTTCACTTGTTCCTAAATTATTTGTATCTAGTCGCCCTCTTAAACTTTGAGGTGTCCTATGCATTTATGTTTTGGTCTCTTTGAAGGACAAGCTGAAAACCTTTTGTATGTTTTTCCTTATGATTAGAACACACGTTTGACTTTCATTGTTTCATTATCATGATCTTTTGTTTGTGTTCATTTGCATGTTTACAACATGGTTGCTAAGTTCTTATTGTCATGATTATATCTTTCATGCCCATGTTTTAAGTTCTATTGATCCCAGCTCATCAATGCTTACATATATGATCAAGATTGTGTAGGTGCATGTCACCTCAAAAATTATTCTTTGTTATCACTTACCTACTCGAGGACGAGCAGGAGTTAAGCTTGGGGATGCTTGATACGTCTCAAACGTATCTATAATTTTTGATGCTCCATGCTTTGTTTTACACCATTTGCCTATTGTTTCGTTACACTTAGTGGCATTTTTATACATTTTCCGGAACTAACCTATTAACGAAGTGCCACAGTGCCAGTTTCCTGTTTTCTGCTGTTTTTGTGTTTCAGAAGTGATACACAGGAAATATTCTCGGAATTGGACGAAACAAGTTCCTGAAGTCATATTTCACCGGGGAGCTCCCAAACATCCGAAGACCTGACGGAGGGGGGCCACGTGGCCCCCACACACAGGGGCGGCGCGGCCTGGCCCCTGGCCGCGCCACCCCCTTGTGAGGCCGCGTGGCTCCACCTCTGACAGCCCCCCTTCGCCTACATATACCCCCTGACGAGAAAAACCTAAGGCCCCGATGAGTTTTCCAGAATACATCGCGATCCGCCGCCGCCGTCGACCCGAAGATCGGGAGGGTCTAGAAGCTCTTCCCGGCACCCTGCCGGAGAGGGGAATCGCCACCGGAGGTCTTCTTCATCGCCATGCTTGCCTCCGGAGCGATGAGTGAGTAGTCTACCTTGGACTATGGGTCCATAGCAGTAGCTAGATGGTTGTCTTCTCTACCATGTGCTTCATGTTTAGATCTCATGAGCTGCCCTACATGATTGAGATCACCGTTATGTAATACTATGATGTTGGTTTGTTGGGATCCGATGAATATTGGTGTTTATGATTAAGTTGCTGTACTGAATTATACCTTTTGTTATCTCTATGTTGTTTATGATCTTGCATGCTCTCCGTTGTTAGTAGCTATCTTGGCCGAGTAGTTGCTAGTGACTCCAAGAGGGGGTATTTATGCTCGATAGTGGGTTCAGGTCTCTATTTCACCTGGGGGAGTGACAGAAACCTCTAAGGTGGTAGATGTGCTGTTGCTACTAGGGAGAAAACAACATTCATATGCTCAAGGGCATATGCTTTGTTTACATTACACACTTCGCTTAATGCAATTATCTGTTGTTCGCAACTTAATACTTTTGGGGTGTTCGGATGATATCCCCGGGGGTGGATTATTAGTCATAGATGCAGTTGGATGGCGGTCTATGTATTTTGTTGTAATGCCCAGAGTGAATCTCATAGTGATCTTCTTGACATATCACGTTATCTTTATTCTATAAATTGCCCAACTGTAATTTGTTTACCCAGCATGTTATTTTATCTATGGAGAGACACCACTAGTGAACTGTGGACCCCGGTCCTATTTTAATCAAATTGCAATCACCTGTTTACTTTTCCCGCACTGTTTACTTTACTAGCATATTACTACTGTTTTCCACTCGATACACTCATAACCTTTGTTTCAAGCAAACCGGTGAGATTGACAACCTCATCGCAAGTTGGGGACAAAGTATTTGTCTGTGTGTGTGCAGGTTCCACAAACACCTTCAGTCGTCACCGTCTCTCTTCTTCAAGATCGACATTAAACCTTGGTTTCTTAACTGAGGGAAAACTAGCCGCTACACTCATCATACCTTCCTCTTGGGGTTCCCAACGGGCTGGTCATCACCACGCACAAGGACATACTGCTCCCACGTCAACTAAACGCCACAGCTCTTTTCTAGCGCCATCACACGAGTAGCACGCACCTATTTTTATTAAGGGTGCGAGACTTGCCGGAAGGATTGATCGTATGTGTGGGTACATTTGGGCACCCCTGCAGGGTTAAATCTTTTCGAAAAGCCGTGTCCGCGGTAATGGACGACTTGGAGCTGTACTACTGGATCATAGAACAACTTGCACCTGCTATTTCAATACTAATAAACTTGTGTAGTAAGCTAGCACAACTATAACAATAAACCTGCAATAAAACTTGGTAACCATGTGAGTGCATTTGATACTTGCTTCTTCGTTTGGTCACGAGGAGGTGATTCATCGGCTGGGTTATGTTTGGTGTAGTTTCTAGTTGGTTACTTTTATGCGCTCTCTTATCTTATTCTATTTAGACGGATATTGTAGTGTGTCTCTATAGTTCTTTTGTTGCCGCTAAATCCACCATATAGCCTGTAGGCGAGCACAGCTGAATTCCAGTCTCGCGAGTACGTGCCTCGGTACTCACCCTCGTTTTTTTCTTCCCTTTTTCTCTTTCTCCCTCCTTGTTTGGCAACCATTGGCCCGACGCTGTTCACAGGTATGGGAGCGACGACGTTAGCAAGGTTATCCTTCCGGCTTGGCCTGGGCAGGGTTATGGACGCCATCGTTTATCTTCAGGCCTCTTAGGCCCATTTGTATTCTTGTCCGTCCTCGGATACTATTTTGCTTGATGTATGATTTGGATCTTTGTATGCATATTTGGATATTTTGACTCGTGGAGTCTTTGCAGTTATATTATATATTCTTTTGTGGGTTCCATCGTGAACTAGTGTAACTGTTGCACCTTGATTCCACCCGCATAATGTGTGTGTTGCGACGTGCACATTATGCTTGGTGGTGCATTTCCAAAGCGACACCGTGTAGATTGTGGCATAATGACTATAATCTGCAAGGTGCCGGTTTTGGGGCATCACAAGTGGTATCAGAGCCTAGGTTTTGTCGATACCCACGGGTCCAGTCTGCCTGTAGGTTAACCTTGCCAATAGACGAGTTGAGTCTAGTGTCAAAACTATTTTGCTAAAAATGCGTTGGATAGATCTGAGTAGATCTGCATTTTCTCCTTACCTTTATGCTTCTCTCCTCTTACCTTTGCGAGTTTTGAGTCCTCTCTCTTGCCTATTTTTCTGAGTCTAGGTTCCTACGTGGGTGGACGATCTCTTGCCTTTCTCCTAATAGGTTCGTTCTTCGAAAGTTCAACATCGTCAACGTGAGCAAGCATTCCTTGTTGGTGGTGTCGAGAAGGGACATCTTGTTAGTGGTGTCACGGAGTTCAACATGGTGCAAGAAGATCCGATAGTTTACCCGACTTCCCTCCCCGCCTTAACGTGGATCTCAGGGCGAGATCCCTTGTTAGTGGTGTCGATTGTAACGACCCGGAAAAATCCCAATTTTAGAATTGCTTGTTCCTTTTTTTCGCGTCATTGTGACGACATGCATCATCATGCATATCTAAACTTGCATGTTTTTGTGGAAACCAAAACTAATTGTAAGAAAACCTATTTTTATTTTTCTTGTATGATTTTATAATAAACCCTCCTCTTCTTACCTTATTTTATATAAAATTTAAACAAAAACTATAATATTTTCAAACTTTGTAAACTAGTTAAATCAAAATCAAGTTTTGGAAAAATGTTTGCAAACCCCTCCCTCTCTCTATCTTTTGTTCCGGTGCAAATTCTGAAGATCTCCTTAATTCTATTTTTTTTTCTATAGCCTTCCTTCTTCCTCCTTTCGGCCCTTTCTAACCTAAGCCCAACAACCCCAACTGCTCTGTTCTTTGTTTCTCCCTCACCTTGTACGGCAGCACATCGACCATGTCCACGTCGCCCCTGTGCGTGATGGGACGGCTGTTCTCTTCTTCCTCTCCCTATAAATTCCCCTCCTATCTAGCCTGCAACCCTAGCCTCTACTCCTCTCCGCCGCCACCAATGTGTTTTCCTCTCTCGTTTTCTCACTGCTACTTCTGTGCATGCTAGCCCACCGCACAACGTCGCCCCGTGCTCCGGCTCTACGTCGACCTTGCCAGCGTGCCTCTCCGCTTTGATCTCTGGCTGCTTTGCCTCTCCGGTGTCCTCCTATTCCCGCGCTTGCCTCGAGCCGCTCCCTGTCCTGCACGCGCGCCCTGAGCTTCTCTGCCTCCCTCTGGTCTGAACGCCTCCTCACCGACATCTTAGCCTGCTCGCCATCCGTGCCAAGCACGACGTCTTTCTGCTTCACCACGCGGTCAGGTTTTGCTCCGCCTCCTGCTTCCTCTCGTCGCCAGCAAGCCTCCCAGGTCGGCTCCGTCCTCGTCGCGCCGTCCAAGCATGTCCGTCATCCGTGACCACGCCACCGCCGCCGCCCATCTACTGCAACGACCGGAGCTCCTCCAACGTGTCCGCGTCCAGAAGCAGCGATCTGGGCCTCAACCCCTATTCCTGGCCCCCTTCCTCTTCTTCGCTGGCGCTGCACCACCTCGTCTCCGTCAAGATCATCATCGTTGGCCATGCAGGTTGCAAGAAAGCCTCACTTTTCTTGTTCAGTTCGTAAGACGACTACGTACTTGCAGTTCCCCATCCTCTATTTTTCGTTGCACAGCTGGTCTGTCCTTCCGTCTGATCGAGAGGTGGAGCCTCTCTGCAATTTTTCGCTTCCTGAAACTTGCAATCTCTACAGTACCTAAAAGTTGTCTACTTTGTTCAGTTCCGTCAGAGTCGATCGAGCTTGCAGCCTCCCCGAATAGCAGGGTCAAAATGGCATGCGATCCATCCTCTTCAACATCCAATCATAGCCTGACTGGTCCGTTCCTTTGCATGTATCCATCCGATCCTGTGTTCAAATCCTAAGCTAGGCACAAAGCCAGCTCTTTTTATTCCATTTTTCGTCCATGTACTGATAGGTGGGCCTTGCCCGTCAGTCCAGCTCAACGCCTCCAGGTCTTGTCAGCGTCCTGTCAGCGACTCCGGCCCGCCGTCAGCGTCAGAGGCTAGGTGAGGCTCGGTGGGAAACGTTTCTGCAGCTTTTTCTTTTTCTGAAATTACTGCAAATGTGTTAATCTTACAAAATTCATATCTTTTGAACGGTAACTCGAAATACAAAGTATTTTATATGAAAGTTTATCATAACAATGTGTAGAATCTGAATATGCCATCCATATACCTATTTGCATCTCGCATCATGTCATGACGTGATAGTTTGTATTACACCTAATAAGTAACATATGAAGTATTCGGAAATGCTTATAATGTTTTCCTGCTTCATTTAATATTGTGTAGCTCACCTGTATCTTGTCTTTGCCATGCTAATCAACATTTAAATTGACGTGTAGTAAAACAACTTGAACCATATATGTGTGTGTCGGGATTCCGGTTCCGCTTAATTTTGATAAGTTGCATTGCATCATAATTGCCATGTCATGCATGCATTCACATGATCATGCCGATTCTTTTGCCATAGTAGTAAGTTGTGCATTCGTTGTTTGTTGTAGTGATTTGCTTCTTTGCGAATAGTACACTTTCGTGGTGATCTGAGCAACGACAAGTTCTTCGGGTGTTCTTCGACCATCTTTTCAGGCGAGCCCTTTTCTCTCTACCCATTTAACATTTTTGCTCTTGCTAGCTCTATATTCTAGCCTTGTTTTGCGATGCTTTGTTCGAGTCACGTGTCCTATCCACCTGTTTATCCAAAGCAAAGCCATAAAACCTTCCATACATCCTATTACCCGTGTGCTGGTTGTTTGAGTTGGCTTTGCGAGTCGTAGGCATCTTCAGGTTGTTGGACTTGTTTTATCTTATTGGGTTGGGAAGTTATCACATGTTCTACTTTATGGATATATGTTGTTGGAGATACTCATGGCTTACTTTATTGTTAATACTTAAAATTGAATTAAGCAGAGGCATCGGTGAGTCATTTTGCCAGTTTTACGACGGCTCACTTGTGTCCCCTAGGACCCCGAGATCGCATGAACTGTTCTGAGACTGAGCGCTCTAATCACACGTGGGTACATTTACGGGTCTCCCCTCGATCACTGCCGGAATCTACATACTTGTCCAGTGGCCACAACTAGTTCGATGTGTTTCCATTTGGTTTTTGTCGGGTGTGCAGCTTGTATCTTATGGTCCGATTTTATTTGGGGGAAGCCCAGTGAGCCTTGTAACCCCTTGTTCTGCACGTCCGTATAGGTGCGGTATGACTGCAAGCGGACAACCTCCCCCGAAGAGAGGCTCCGGTTCTCTCTGCAGAGTAGGCGCAAACAGCTAAGTCCGTTCGGAGATTCGGCCGGACTCTTGATACGGGTTCAACTTAGTTAGGTGGCTTTCTGGACTTGTTTGTAGTGAAGGAGAGTGCGAGTCGTGACTATCCTAATGGCGCACCTATTTTTATTAGGGGTGCGAGACTTGCTGGAAGGATTGATCGTACGTGTGGGTACATTTGGGCACCCCTGCAGGGTTAAATCTTTTCAAAAAGCCATGTCCGCGGTTATGGACGACTTGGAGCTGTACTACTCGATCATAGAACAACTTGCACCTGCTATTTCAATACTAATAAACTTGTGTAGTAAGCTAGCACAACTATAACAATAAACCTGCAATAAAACTTGGTAACCGTGTGAGTGCCTTTGATACTTGCTTCTTCGTTTGGTCACGAGGAGGTGATTCATCGGCTGGGTTATGTTTGGTGTAGTTTCTAGTTGGTTACTTTTATGCGCTCTCTTATCTTATTCTATTTAGACGGATATTGTAGTGTGTCTCTATAGTTCTTTTGTTACCGCTAAATCCACCATATAGCCTATAGGCAAGCATAGCTGAATTCTAGTCTCGCGAGTACATGCCTCGATACTCACCCTCTTTTTTTTTCTTCCCTTTTTCTCTTTCTCCCTCCTTGTTCGGCAACCATTGGCCCGACGTTGTTCACAGGTATGGGAGCGACGACGTTAGCAAGGTTATCCTTTCCGCTTGGCCTGGGCAGGGTTATGGACGCCATCGTTTATCTTCAGGCCTCTTAGGCCCATTTGTATTCTTGTCCGTCCTCGGATACTATTTTGCTTTATGTATGATTTGGATCTTTGTATGTATATTTGGATATTTTGACTCGTGGAGTCTTTGCAGTTATATTATATATTCTTTTGTGGGTTCCATCGTGAACTTGTGTAACTGTTGCACCTTGATTCCACCCGCATAATGTGTGTGTTGCGACGTGCACATTATGCTTGGTGGTGCGTTTCCAAAGCGACACCGTGTAGATTGTGGCATGATGACTATAATCTGCAAGGTGCCGGTTTTGGGGCGTTACAACAATCATCTAGATTGGTTGCCATCATGGTGGAATGTCATTTAAGCTAGCAATTTGGTCATATTGTACTGGGAAATCTAAAATAAGATCCTACAATGCACATCAAATATGGAAGCCCACCGTGACTACGACTCTGGGATTTCTTTAGGGGTCAATACCTGTGTAGTGGTTCGTAGAGGGTCTCATAATGCACTACCCAACCTTAGAAGGGTATGGAGGAGGATTCTTCATGATCCGGTACAAATAGGGTCATGAAATATAACATTTGTACGAAGGCAAAGTGACAATAAGTGACAATATATAACCCTAATTATGGCTCGGTTGTGAACGAATAGCATATTTTTTTCTCCATTTGTTGCTCCACTTTTGTGGGACAATCATCTAGATTGGTTGCCATCATGGAGGAATGTCATTTAAGCTACCAATTTAGGGATATTGTATTGGGGAATCAAAAATAAGATCATACAATGTACATGAAATAAGGAAGCCCACCACGACTACGACTCTGGGATTTTTTTTAGGGGTCAATACCCATGTAGTGGATCGTAGAGGGTCTCATAATGCAGTACCCAACCTTAGAAGGGTATGGAGAAGGATTTTTCGTGATCCGGTACAAATAGGGTCATGAAATATAACATATGTATGAATGCAAAGTGACAATAAGTGATAATACTATAACCCTAATTATGGCTCGATGGTGAATGACTAGTATAGTTTTTTCTCCATTTGTTGCTCCACTTTTGTGGGCCAATCATCTGGATTGGTTTCCATCATGTAGGAATATCATTTAAGCTACCAATTTAGTTATATTGTATTAGGCAATCAAAAATAAGATCATACAATGTACATGAAATATGGAAGCCCACTGCGACTATGACTCTGGGATTTTTTTAGGGGTCAATACCCGTGTAGTGGTTCGTAGAGGGTCCCATAATGCACTACCCAACCGTAGAATGGTATGGAAGAGGATTCTTCGTGATCCGGTACAAATAGGGTCATGAAATATAACATATGTTCGAAGGCAAAGTGACAATAAGTGACAATCATATAACCCTAATTATGGCTCAATGGTGAACAACTAGTATAGTTTTTTCTCCATTTGTTGCTCCACTTTTGTGGGACAATCATCTGGATTGGTTGCCATCATGGAGGAATGTCATTTAAGCTTCAAATTTAGGGATATTGTATTGGGGAATCAAAAATAAGATCATACAATGTACATGAAATATGGAAGCCCACCGCCACTACAACTCTGGGATTTTTTTAGGGGTCAATACTCGTGTAGTGGACCGTAGAGGTCTCATAATGCACTACCTAACCATAGAATGGTATGGAAGAGGATTCTTCGTGATCCGATACAAATAGGGTCATGAAATATAACATATGTACGAAAGCAAAGTGACAATAATATAACCCTAATTATGGGTCAATGGTGAACGACTAGTATAGTTTTTTCTCCATTTGTTGCTCTACTTTTGTGGGACAATCATCTAGATTGGTTGCCATCATGGAGGAATGTCATCTAAGCTACCAATTTAGGGATATTGTATTGGGGAATCAAAAATAAGATCATACAATGTACATGAAATATGAAGAAAATAAGGAGACATTGCCTTTGGGTAAAGAAAAATGAAGAAGGAGAGGAAAAATGTCACTCTCTGGCTGCATGGAGCATGGTCTGTAGGCCCAAGAAGAAAGGAGGATTGGGTATTTTAAATCTGAAAATCCAAAATGAAGGCCTGCTTCTTAAATATTTGCATAAATTTTATAATAAGGTGGACACCCCTTGGGTCCACTTATTATGGAATACTTACTATGCTGGTAAAATCCCTCATGCCATAGAATCAGTTGGATCCTTTTGGTGGAAAGATGTTTGTAGATTAATGCCCATTTTCAGAGGGATTGCTTCTAGTTCAATTATAGATGGAAAATCAACTCTCTTCTGGAAAGATGCTTGGCTAGATCAAGTTAATGCTGAAGCTTTTCCTAGGGCTTTCTCTTTTGCTAAAGAGGAGGACGTCTCTGTCCACCAGTTTCTTTCTGCTAGCAGTCTGGCTGATTCTTTTCACCTACCTATTTCCCCTGAAGCCATGGAAGAGGTGAGATCAATTCAAAGGAAATCAAACCATATTCAACTAAGTGATGATCATGATATATGGAGCTACCCTTGGGGGAAACATTATACACCTAGCCAATACTACAAGTTTTGCTTCAGAGAAATATCTCCTCATGAGTCCTTTCTTTGGCTCTGGAAGGCAAAATGCACCCCAAGAATAAAGTTCTTCTGTTGGCTTGTTCTGTCAGATAGACTAAATACAAGGAATATGCTCAAGAGGAGACATTTCCAGCTGAATTCTGGTTATAATTGCCTGATGTGTAACAACCCACCAGAGGAAACTATTGAACATATGATCTTTCATTGCTCATTCAGTAAGACATGTTGGCAGAGGCTACATATGCTTTGGAATGCTACTGGCGACAGGCTTCACTTACTCAGCAGAGGAAGAAGTAACTGGCGAAAACCTCTGTTTATGGAGTTATTCATGATTGCTGCTTGGAATATCTGGAAGGAAAGGAACAAGAAACTCTTTGAAGGAGTGGACCCTCAATTGGCATCTTGGAAGGCCCGAATGAAGACTGATCTTTCCTTGCTAGTCCATAGGACTAAACCTGACCTACACTCCCAAATAAATCAGCTTATTGCTGCCCTTTGAATGTCCCTTTGTTCTCTGTGTTGTACATAGCTTGAATCTTTTGATCTTCTTGATGTAAAGCCTCACATGTAAAACTCTGTAAATACCCCCACTTATATATATATATGATATGAGGCAGTAGGGGCCCCCCCCTTACTGTCATAAACCTTCAAAAAAAATGTACATGAAATATGGAAGCCCACCGTGACTACGACTCTGGGATTTTTTTAGGGGTCAATACCCGTGCAGTGGTTCGTAGAGGTCTCATAATGCACTAACCAACGATAGAATGGTATGGAAGAGGATTCTTCGTGATCCGATACAAATAGGATCATGAAATATAACATATGTACGAAGGCAAAGTGACAATAATATAACCCTAATTATGGCTCGATGGTGAACGACTAGTATAGTTTTTCTCCATTTGTTGCTCCACTTTTGTGGGACAATCATCTACATTGGTTGCCATCATGGCAGAATGTCATTTAAGCTAGCAATTTGGTCATATTGTACTGGGAAATCTAAAATAAGATCCTACAATGCACATCAAATATGGAAGCCCACCGTGACTACGACTCTGGGATTTCTTTAGGGGTCAATACCCATGTAGTGGTTCGTAGAGGGTCTCATAATGCACTACCCAACCTTAGAAGGGTATGGAGGAGGATTCTTCATGATCCGGTACAAATAGGGTCATGAAATATAACATTTGTACGAAGGCAAAGTGACAATAAGTGACAATAATATAACCCTAATTATGTCTCGGTGGTGAACGACTAGTATAGCTTTTTCTCCATTTGTTGCTCCACTTTTGTGGGACAATCATCTAGATTGGTTGCCATCATGGAGGAATGTCATTTAAGCTACCAATTTAGGGATATTGTATTGGGGAATCAAAAATAAAATCATACAATGTACATGAAATATGGAAGCACACCGCGACTACGACTCTGGGATTTTTTTAGGGGTCAATACCCATGTAGTGGTTCATAGAGGGTCTCATAATGCAGTACCCAACCTTAGAAGGGTATGGAGGAGGATTCTTCGTGATCCGGTACAAATATGGTCATGAAATATAACATATTTGTGAATGCAAAGTGACAATAAGTGATAATAATATAACCCTAATTATGGCTCGATGGTGAATGACTAGTATAGTTTTTCCTCCATATGTTGCTCCACTTTTGTGGGCAAATCATCTGGATTGGTTGCCCTCATGTAGGAATGTCATTTAAGCTACCAATTTAGTGATATTGTATTAGGCAATCAAAAATAAGATCATACAATGTACATGAAATATGGAAGCCCACTGCGACTATGACTCTGGGATTTTTTTAGGGGTCAATACCCATGTAGTGGTTCGTATAGGGTCTCATAATGCACTACCCAACCGTAGAATGGTATGGAAGAGGATTCTTCATGATCTGGTACAAATAGGGTCATGAAATATAACATATGTTCAAAGGTAAAGTGACAATAAGTGACAATCATATAACCCTAATTATGGCTCAATGGTGAACGACTAGTATAGTTATTTCTCCATTTGTTGCTCCACTTTTGTGGGACAATCATCTGAATTGGTTGCCATCATGGAGGAATGTCATTTAAGCTACAAATTTAGGGATATTGTATTGGGGAATCAAAAATAAGATCATACAATGTACATGAAATATGGAAGCCCACCGCCACTACGACTCTGGGATTTTTTTAGGGGTCAATACTTGTGTATTGGACCGTAGAGGTCTCAGAATGCACTACCCAACCATAGAATGGTATGGAAGAGGATTCTTCGTGATCTGATACAAATAGGGTCATGAAATATAACATATGTACGAAGGCAAAGTGACAATAAGTGACAATAATATAACCCTAATTATGGGTCAATGGTGAACGACTAGTATAGTTTTTTCTCCATTTGTTGCTCCACTTTTGTGGGACAATCATCTGGATTGGTTGCCATCATGGAGGAATGTCATTTAAGATACAATTTAGGGATATTGTATTGGGGAATCAAAAATAAGATCATACAATGTACATGAAATATGGAAGCCCACCGCGACTACGACTCTGGGATTTTTTCAGGGGTCAATACCTGTGTAGTGGTTCGTAGAGGTCTCATAATGCACTAACCAACCATAGAATGGTATGGAAGAGGATTCTTCATGATCCGATATAAATAGGGTCATGAAATATAACATATGTACGAAGGCAAAGTGACAATAATATAACCCTAATTATGGCTTGATGGTGAATGACTAGTATTGTTTTTTCTCCTTTTGTTGCCACACTTTTGTGGGACAATCATCTAGATTGGTTGCCATCATGGAGAAATGTCATTTAAGCTAGCAATTTGGTCATATTGTATTGGGGAATCTAAAATAAGATCCTACAATGTACATCAAATATGGAAGCCCACCACGACTACGACTCTGGAATTTTTTTAGGGGTCAATACCCATGTAGTGGTTCGTAGAGGGTCTCATAATGCACTACACAACCTTAGAAGGGTATGGAGGAGGATTCTTCGTGATCCGGTACAAATAAGGTCATGAAATATAACATTTGTCGAAGGCAAAGTGACAATAAGTGACAATAATATAACCCTAATTATGTCTCGGTGGTGAACGACTAGTATAGTTTTTTCTCTATTTGTTGCTCCACTTTTGTGGGACAATCATCTAGATTGGTTGCCATATCATGGAGGAATGTCATTTAACCTACCAATTTAGGGATATTGTATTGGGGAATCAAAAATAAGATCATACAATGTACATAAAATATGGAAGCCCACCGCGACTACAACTCTGGGATTTTTTTAGGGGTCAATACCCGTGTAGTGGTTCGTAGAGGGTCTCATAATGCACTACCCAACCTTAGAAGGGTATGGAGGAGGATTCTTCATGATCCAGTAAAAATAGGCTCCTAAAATATAACATTTGTACGAAGGCAAAGGGACAATAAGTGACAATAATATAACCCTAATTATGTCTCGGTGGTGAACGACTAGTATAGTTTTTTCTCCATTTGTTGCTCCACTTTTGTGCGACAATCTAGATTGGTTGCCATCATGGAGGAATGTCATTCAAGCTACCAATTTAGGGATATTGCATTGGGGAATCAAAAATAAGATCATACAATGTACATGAAATATGGAAGCCCACCGCGACTACGCCTCTTGGATTTTTTTAGGGGTCAATACCCATGTAGTGGTTCGTAGAGGGTCTCATAATGCAGTACCCAACCTTAGAAGGGTATGGAGGAGGATTCTTCGTGATCCGGTACAAATAGGGTCATAAAATATAACATATGTATGAATGCAAAGTGACAATAAGTGATAATAATATAACCCTAATTATGGCTCGATGGTGAATGACTAGTATAGTTTTTTCTCCATTTGTTGCTCCACTTTTGTGGGCCAATCATCTGGATTGGTTGCCCTCATGTAGGATTGTCATTTAAGCTACCAATTTAGTGATATTGTATTAGGCAATCGAAAATAAGATCATACAATGTACATGAAATATGGAAGCCCACTGCGACTATGACTCTGGGATTTTTTTAGGGTTCAATACCCATGTAGTGGTTCGTAGAGGGTCTCATAATGCACTACCCAACCGTAGAATGGTATGGAAGAGGATTCTTCATGATCTGGTACAAATAGGGTCATGAAATATAACATATGTTCAAAGGCAAAGTGACAATAAGTGACAATCATATAACCCCAATTATGGCTCAATGGTGAACGACTAGTATAGTTATTTCTCCATTTGTTGCTCCACTTTTGTGGGACAATCATCTGAATTGGTTGCCATCATGGAGGAATGTCATTTAACCTACAAATTTAGGGATATTGTATTGGGGAATCAAAAATAAGATCATACAATGTACATGAAATATGGAAGCCCACCGCCACTATGACTCTGGGATTTTTTTAGGGGTCAATACTTGTGTATTGGACCGTAGAGGTCTCAGAATGCACTACCCAACCATAGAATGGTATGGAAGAGGATTCTTCGTGATCTGATACAAATAGGGTCATGAAATATAACATATGTACGAAGGCAAAGTGACAATAAGTGACAATAATATAACCATAATTATGGGTCAATGGTAAACAACTAGTATAGTTTTTTCTCCATTTGTTGCTCCACTTTTGTGGGACAATCATCTGGATTGGTTGCCATCATGGAGGAATGTCATTTAAGCTACAATTTAGGGATATTGTATTGGGGAATCAAAAATAAGATCATACAATGTACATGAAATATGGAAGCCCACCGCGACTACGACTCTGGGATTTTTTCAGGGGTCAATACCCGTGTAGTGGTTCGTAGAGGTCTCATAATGCACTAACCAACCATAGAATGGTATGGAAGAGGATTCTTCATGATCCGATATAAATAGGGTCATGAAATATAACATATGTACGAAGGCAAAGTGACAATAATATAACCCTAATTATGGCTTGATGGTGAATGACTAGTATTGTTTTTTCTCCATTTGTTGCCACACTTTTGTGGGACAATCATCTAGATTGGTTGCCATCATGGAGAAATGTCATTTAAGCTAGCAATTTGGTCATATTGTATTGGGGAATCTAAAATAAGATCCTACAATGTACATCAAATATGGAAGCCCACCACGACTACGACTCTGGAATTTTTTTAGGGGTCAATACCCGTGTAGTGGTTCGTAGAGGGTCTCATAATGCACTACACAACCTTAGAAGGGTATGGAGGAGGATTCTTCATGATCCGGTACAAATAAGGTCATGAAATATAACATTTGTCGAAGGCAAAGTGACAATAAGTGACAATAATATAACCCTAATTATGTCTCGGTGGTGAACGACTAGTATAGTTTTTTCTCCATTTGTTGCTCCACTTTTGTGGGACAATCATCTAGATTGGTTGCCATATCATGGAGGAATGTCATTTAACCTACCAATTTAGGGATATTGTATTGGGGAATCAAAAATAAGATCATACAATGTACATAAAATATGGAAGCCCACCGCGACTACGACTCTGGGATTTTTTTAGGGGTCAATACCCGTGTAGTGGTTCGTAGAGGGTCTCATAATGCACTACCCAACCTTAGAAGGGTATGGAGGAGGATTCTTCGTGATCCAGTAAAAATAGGCTCCTAAAATATAACATTTGTACGAAGGCAAAGGGACAATAAGTGACAATAATATAAACCTAATTATGTCTCGGTGGTGAACGACTAGTATAGTTTTTTCTCCATTTGTTGCTCCACTTTTGTGCGACAATCTAGATTGGTTGCCATCATGGAGGAATGTCATTCAAGCTACCAATTTAGGGATATTGCATTGGGGAATCAAAAATAAGATCATACAATGTACATGAAATATGGAAGCCCACCGCGACTACGACTCTTGGATTTTTTTAGGGGTCAATACCCATGTAGTGGTTCGTAGAGGGTCTCATAATGCAGTACCCAACCTTAGAAGGGTATGGAGGAGGATTCTTCGTGATCCGGTACAAATAGGGTCATAAAATATAACATATGTATGAATGCAAAGTGACAATAAGTGATAATAATATAACCCTAATTATGGCTCGATGGTGAATGACTAGTATAGTTTTTTCTCCATTTGTTGCTCCACTTTTGTGGGCCAATCATCTGGATTGGTTTCCCTCATGTAGGAATGTCATTTAAGCTACCAATTTAGTGATATTGTATTAGGCAATCGAAAATAAGATCATACAATGTACATGAAATATGGAAGCCCACTGCGACTATGACTCTGGGATTTTTTTAGGGTTCAATACCCATGTAGTGGTTCGTAGAGGGTCTCATAATGCACTACTCAACCGTAGAATGGTATGGAAGAGGATTTTTCGTGATCCGGTGCAAATAGGGTCATGAAATATAACATATGTTCAAAGGCAAAGTGACAATAAGTGACAATCATATAACCCTAATTATGGCTCAATGGTGAACGACTAGTATATTTTTTCTCCATTTGTTGCTCCACTTTTGTGCGACAATCTAGATTGGTTGCCATCATGGAGGAATGTCATTCAAGCTACCAATTTAGGGATATTGCATTGGGGAATCAAAAATAAGATCATACAATGTACATGAAATATGGAAGCCCACCGCGACTACGACTCTTGGATTTTTTTAGGGGTCAATACCCATGTAGTGGTTCGTAGAGGGTCTCATAATGCAGTACCCAACCTTAGAAGGGTATGGAGGAGGATTCTTCGTGATCCGGTACAAATAGGGTCATAAAATATAACATATGTATGAATGCAAAGTGACAATAAGTGATAATAATATAACCCTAATTATGGCTCGATGGTGAATGACTAGTATAGTTTTTTCTCCATTTGTTGCTCCACTTTTGTGGGCCAATCATCTGGATTGGTTGCCCTCATGTAGGATTGTCATTTAAGCTACCAATTTAGTGATATTGTATTAGGCAATCGAAAATAAGATCATACAATGTACATGAAATATGGAAGCCCACTGCGACTATGACTCTGGGATTTTTTTAGGGTTCAATACCCATGTAGTGGTTCGTAGAGGGTCTCATAATGCACTACCCAACCGTAGAATGGTATGGAAGAGGATTCTTCATGATCTGGTACAAATAGGGTCATGAAATATAACATATGTTCAAAGGCAAAGTGACAATAAGTGACAATCATATAACCCCAATTATGGCTCAATGGTGAACGACTAGTATAGTTATTTCTCCATTTGTTGCTCCACTTTTGTGGGACAATCATCTGAATTGGTTGCCATCATGGAGGAATGTCATTTAACCTACAAATTTAGGGATATTGTATTGGGGAATCAAAAATAAGATCATACAATGTACATGAAATATGGAAGCCCACCGCCACTATGACTCTGGGATTTTTTTAGGGGTCAATACTTGTGTATTGGACCGTAGAGGTCTCAGAATGCACTACCCAACCATAGAATGGTATGGAAGAGGATTCTTCGTGATCTGATACAAATAGGGTCATGAAATATAACATATGTACGAAGGCAAAGTGACAATAAGTGACAATAATATAACCATAATTATGGGTCAATGGTAAACAACTAGTATAGTTTTTTCTCCATTTGTTGCTCCACTTTTGTGGGACAATCATCTGGATTGGTTGCCATCATGGAGGAATGTCATTTAAGCTACAATTTAGGGATATTGTATTGGGGAATCAAAAATAAGATCATACAATGTACATGAAATATGGAAGCCCACCGCGACTACGACTCTGGGATTTTTTCAGGGGTCAATACCCGTGTAGTGGTTCGTAGAGGTCTCATAATGCACTAACCAACCATAGAATGGTATGGAAGAGGATTCTTCATGATCCGATATAAATAGGGTCATGAAATATAACATATGTACGAAGGCAAAGTGACAATAATATAACCCTAATTATGGCTTGATGGTGAATGACTAGTATTGTTTTTTCTCCATTTGTTGCCACACTTTTGTGGGACAATCATCTAGATTGGTTGCCATCATGGAGAAATGTCATTTAAGCTAGCAATTTGGTCATATTGTATTGGGGAATCTAAAATAAGATCCTAGAATGTACATCAAATATGGAAGCCCACCACGACTACGACTCTGGAATTTTTTTAGGGGTCAATACCCGTGTAGTGGTTCGTAGAGGGTCTCATAATGCACTACACAACCTTAGAAGGGTATGGAGGAGGATTCTTCGTGATCCGGTACAAATAAGGTCATGAAATATAACATTTGTCGAAGGCAAAGTGACAATAAGTGACAATAATATAACCCTAATTATGTCTCGGTGGTGAACGACTAGTATAGTTTTTTCTCCATTTGTTGCTCCACTTTTGTGGGACAATCATCTAGATTGGTTGCCATATCATGGAGGAATGTCATTTAACCTACCAATTTAGGGATATTGTATTGGGGAATCAAAAATAAGATCATACAATGTACATAAAATATGGAAGCCCACCGCGACTACGACTCTGGGATTTTTTTAGGGGTCAATACCCGTGTAGTGGTTCGTAGAGGGTCTCATAATGCACTACCCAACCTTAGAAGGGTATGGAGGAGGATTCTTCGTGATCCAGTAAAAATAGGCTCCTAAAATATAACATTTGTACGAAGGCAAAGGGACAGTAAGTGACAATAATATAACCCTAATTATGTCTCGGTGGTGAACGACTAGTATAGTTTTTTCTCCATTTGTTGCTCCACTTTTGTGCGACAATCTAGATTGGTTGCCATCATGGAGGAATGTCATTCAAGCTACCAATTTAGGGATATTGCATTGGGGAATCAAAAATAAGATCATACAATGTACATGAAATATGGAAGCGCACCGCGACTACGACTCTTGGATTTTTTTAGGGGTCAATACCCATGTAGTGGTTCGTAGAGGGTCTCATAATGCAGTACCCAACCTTAGAAGGGTATGGAGGAGGATTCTTCGTGATCCGGTACAAATAGGGTCATAAAATATAACATATGTATGAATGCAAAGTGACAATAAGTGATAATAATATAACCCTAATTATGGCTCGATGGTGAATGACTAGTATAGTTTTTTCTCCATTTGTTGCTCCACTTTTGTGGGCCAATCATCTGGATTGGTTTCCCTCATGTAGGAATGTCATTTAAGCTACCAATTTAGTGATATTGTATTAGGCAATCGAAAATAAGATCATACAATGTACATGAAATATGGAAGCCCACTGCGACTATGACTCTGGGATTTTTTTAGGGTTCAATACCCATGTAGTGGTTCGTAGAGGGTCTCATAATGCACTACTCAACCGTAGAATGGTATGGAAGAGGATTTTTCGTGATCCGGTGCAAATAGGGTCATGAAATATAACATATGTTCAAAGGCAAAGTGACAATAAGTGACAATCATATAACCCTAATTATGGCTCAATGGTGAACGACTAGTATATTTTTTCTCCATTTGTTGCTCCACTTTTGTGGGACAATCATTTGGATTGGTTGCCATCATGCAGGAATGTCATTTAAGCTACAAATTTAGGGATATTGTATTGGGGAATCAAAAATAAGATCATACAATGTACATGAAATATGGAAGCCCACTGCGACTATGACTCTGGGATTTTTTTAGGGTTCAATACCCATGTAGTGGTTCGTAGAGGGTCTCATAATGCACTACCCAACCATAGAATGGTATGGAAGAGGATTCTTCATGATCCGATACAAATAGGGTCATGAAATATAACATATGTACGAAGGCAAAGTGACAATAAGTGACAATAATATAACCCTAATTATGGGTCAATGGTGAATGACTAGTATAGTTTTTTCTCCATTTGTTGCTCCACTTTTGTGGATCAATCATCTGGATTGGTTGCCATCATGGAGGAATGTCATTTAAGCTACCAATTTAGGGATATTGTATTGGGGAATCAAAAATAAGATCATACAATGTACATGAAATATGGAAGCCCACCGCGACTACGACTCTGGGATTTTTTTCAGGGGTCAATACCCGTGTAGTGGTACGTAGAGGTCTCATAATGCACTAACCAACCATAGAATGGTATGGAAGAGGATTCTTCATGATCTGATACAAATAGGGTCACGAAATATAACATATGTACGAAGGCAAAGTGACAATAATATAACCCTAATTATGGGTCAATGGTGAACGACTAGTATAGTTTTTTCTCCATTTGTTGCTCCACTTTTGTGGGACAATCATCTGGATTGGTTGCCATCATGGAGGAATGTCATTTAAGCTACAATTTAGGGATATTGTATTGGGGAATCAAAAATAAGATCATACAATGTACATGAAATATGGAAGCCCACCGCGACTACGACTCTGGGATTTTTTTTAGGGGTCAATACCCGTGTAGTGGTTCGTAGAGGTCTCATAATGCACTAACCAGCCATAGAATGGTATGGAAGAGGATTCTTCATGATCCGATATAAATAGGGCCATGAAATATAACATATGTACGAAGGCAAAGTGACAATAATATAACCCTAATTATGGCTTGATGGTGAATGACTAGTATTGTTTTTTCTCCATTTGTTGCCACACTTTTGTGGGACAATCATCTAGATTGGTTGCCATCATGGAGAAATGTCATTTAAGCTAGCAATTTGGTCATATTGTATTGGGGAATCTAAAATAAGATCCTACAATGTACATCAAATATGGAAGCCCACCGCGACTACGACTCTGGAATTTTTTTAGGGGTCAATACCCGTGTAGTGGTTCGTAGTGGGTCTCATAATGCACTACACAACCTTAGAAGGGTATGGAGGAGGATTCTTCGTGATCCGGTACAAATAGCACTTGTGGGGACAGGGCCTCCAGTCCTGGCCCGTAAGGGCCTTTAGTCCCGGTTTTCAAACCGGGACCCCAGCCGCGGGACTAAAGGCTAAACCTTTAGTCCTGGCCCGGTTACCAGCCGGGACTGGAGGGTGTCCACGTGGGCGGCTTCGAGTGCATCCAGGGCCAGGACCTTTAGTCCCGGTTTGTCATACAGACCGGGACTAAAGGACATCTGCAGTTTTTTGTTTTTTGCTTTAGGGTTTTAGGGTTTAGTGGTTTTAGGGTTTTAGGTGTTCGGGGGATTAACTGATGCCTCGTTTGGTGCCTTGCTTGGTGTTCGAGAATTAGTTTATGCATATATATAAGATTAACTTATCTTACAAGCGAGCATATATATACAATTACATGGAGATCAGAATTATCGGGACTAGAGCCCGTCTATTCGATTACATGGACCAACATCAGCAATGGCCCCTAGCTACACTAAATCGTCCTTTGTCGTCTATAGCTTCTATCCTCAGAAAGGTCGCTAGCTCCTCTGCAACAGCAATCGCGCGTTGCTCTGGTAGGTACTTCTCCCGCATGGCCGTGTACTATATAAGAAGAGGAGATGAATATGAATATCAATCATGATAACAAAGAATGACGGGTAAAAATAGAGGTGTGAATGTTTATTGCTTACATCGTATCTGTAATCCTTGTGCTCAGAGGTAAACGTGCGAATGGTCTCGCAAACATAGTATCCACATAGATGCGTCCCCCGTGGCTGCTGGTCGCACTTTACGAGAATAGAATATATATAATCAAAATAATAATCTAGCATCACAAATGTATTGAAAATAGAAGTATATCATACTACTACTTACCTGAGCCGCTCTAAAGGTCAGCTTCTCATGCTGGATACCATCAGTCACGCACTTGAACTGCTTCCAAACCCTGCCCGACAAGGAAAATAATTGATATATCAGAAAACCATCGAAAGAGACCGATAGAGCGCAAGAATGATTGAAATTACCCTTGGAGCATGTCCTGCAGGCTTTGGAACTGTTCCAAGGGTCTCGATAATGGGTCGAAGGCATCAACTCTTCCCTTATCAATTTGAATGTCCAACAGAATCCAGTGGTAGCTGCACATGTATATATATATGTGTGTCAGTAACTTATCAATTACACTTATAAGTGAATGGACACAACAGAGTAAGACCCTCACCTGAAGTTGTATGGAAACAGTATGTGGTCACATAAATTTTGATCTGTTAGAAACCTTAGAAGGTTTTCCTCCGTCTCCTTGGGGTTATCAGTTAGCGTCTTTATATGTATTTTATCTGGGTCAATAAACCCAATATTTAGGATGTTCCTACTTTTACATTCCAGAATCTTCATTTTGCATAATAGAGTACAAGTCAGAACGGAACAAGTTATATGTAGACAATGAATTGAAATAACTGAACAAGTTATATGTAGACAACGAATTAAAAAACTTACAGACAATAGCAACTCATAAGCGATTTGTCGAGGGCGTCGGCATTGTACATCTGGAAGAGTTCATCAAAGTCGATATGGATGTCTTCGGGGCGGCCGTAGTACTCCCGTGGGACACGCGCCACGATCATCGTTCTCCCATTCTTTGATTCACTTAAGTACCATGTATGCAAGTAACGCATATTTGTTGGGAGATCATCCAACTTATCTTTGCTGACCAAAGGCGCTCCCATGACAAACTGTGGCTTAGGGGCTACCACAGCCTTGGGTAACCTGTCATCTTGGGAAGCCAGAACGTCTTCAACCGGGATACCCCATTCAGCCGCCCACTTCTTTGCTAATTCCAAATCTTGCCCCTGCACCAGAGAGGGAACATTCTCGGGTAACACCCTGAGGGGTGGGATCGACTGTTTGGCCTATTGTCCAAGCTGAGGAACGTCTAATCTTTTTTTGCTTGTAGGTGAACTTGATTTGCTCCCACTTGCACTTGCACGTGATCTGCTCTTTTGCCATTCCTTCTGCAATGTGCGTGTATAGTCGTCAGGCTTATGGTGTAAGTCATACTGTGATGGAAGGGTCATGAAGTATTTTGCATATGCTATTTGCTTCTCGGTGTATTCCGGGCGGGGCTCGGGTTCCTTCTTTTTCATCTGCGCATCATAATGTTCCTTTGCTATCCTGACATTTTCCTCGTCGTTACGATCATAAGGTCTGATAGGAAGATTAGCATGAGGTACCTTTGGGAGGGGTGACAGTTTGCGCTTTGGGGAGCTCCGTCGCTTAGAACTCATCGACGGAGCATTCTTGCTGGCACGCTTCCGCTTAGTATCCTTAGCGGGCGGTGGCGGAGACGGCCGACCCAAGTCCGGCGGCGGTGATCGAGATGGACTCGTGTTGTGGTGGCCGTCGTCATGTGGAGGGCTTGGAGGTGATGGAGGTGTAGGTGACCTGCGACGACTCAGAGGCGATGTTGTCCTTGGGGCCGAGCCTGGAAGCTTGATGTAGTTCTTGTCCCATAGGATGACTCCACCCAGTACTTCTCTGAGTGTCCTCTCATCTTCGGGTCCAGCTATGTCGAGCTCCATATCATGAAACCCCGCCATGATTTCATCCACCCCGACTTTAGCAAAGCCAGCTGGAATCTCACGGCCATGCCAGCGTGCATCAGGGCCAGAAGGTAAAGCTTGTCCGACGGCCACCTTCATGGATATGTTCTTGAATTTCTGATGGAGTTCACATGATGTTGACTCCTTGATTCCATCCACGGGGTAGCCGGGACCGCCCTCTATCATTCTTCGTGCATCGTCGGGCGGGGCCTCAGATTCAGCCACGCTGCTTTTCCGCTTAGATGGGGCGCCGGTAATATCGAGTGCAGGATCTTCCTGGCGCGCTACTCCTCTAAGCTCGTCAATCTGCTTCTGTTGCTCGTTAAGCCTGGCAAGCAACTGGTTGAACTTGTCATTCTCCTCATCCTGCTGTCGCTTCTTTGCTCTCGCTCGGCTTCTGTAAGTGTCTTGGTCTCTGGCAAACCCAAGACACCACGGGTAAGAAGGACCGAAGCCTCGCGTTCGTCCTCCATGTTCGTCATTGCCGAGGACCAATGTGAGCAAATCTTTCTCTCTATCTGCAGTGAACTGTCTTTTTCCCTCTTTAATTTCTTTCACTATCATTTTCCAATTCTCCCTGGGTATCCTAAGACCGTCACTGCAGATAAGGTCCCCTGTTTCTTCGTCGTACGAACCACCATGCGCAAGGAACCAATTCCTTGCTCTCAATTCCCACTCATCACGGATGGGTTCAGGTACGATGCCTTTAGCTAGCAGATCTTGCTCTTTCTTATCCCACTTTGGGATGGCAGTCTCATAGCCCCCTGGCCCCAGCGTGTGGTGATATTTCTTCTTATCGGTATTTTTCTTGTTCTTTTTTGATAATGCCTTGGCATCTTCTGACTGCTTGTACTCCTGAAATGCCTTCCAGTGATTCGCCTGCTTGGCTAGATACCCCTCGAATACTGGCACTTTCTTTGTCTTCAGGTAGTCTTTCCATAGCTTCTTCTTCCAGCTACGGAACAGTTCGGCCATCTTCTTTAGAGTCCACTGCTTGACTTTGGCCCTCAGTTTTTTTGCGGCGTCTTCATTCTCACATTCTGGCAGGTTGAAATGTGACATGATATCATTCCAAAGATTATCTTTGTACCTTTCGGCGACATAGTCACTATCGGCTGCCCCTTTGCGCTTGTTCCACTCCCGAACGCTGATCGGGACGTGATCCCTAACGAGAACTCCGCATTGCTTCTTGAATGTGTCAGCAGCATTCTTAGGAAGCTTTGGTTCGCCCGTAGGCAATATCACCTCAAAGGTGTAATGCGTCCGTGCATCCAACTTTTTAGTCGGGCCTCGTTTCGTAGCTTTGCTCGATGTGGAGGCCTAAGAGGAAGAAACATTCGTCAAATTATTGTATATGCATACAATATAGAGCTATCTCCAATATTTTTCACATATTACAAGTGATTACCGAACTTCATATGAATACCTCACCCGACTTTGTTATTTCTCCACCGGCTTCTCCATCAGTGGAGCTATCCCCTTCTCCGTCATTGGAGCTATCTCCTGCCCCGTCGGCTTCATCTTCGTGTCGGTCGACCTCCATTCCATCTCCGGAGGGGTTCAGAAACGACGACGGAGATTCAGCTGGTTCAACGTCGGGGGTGTCTTTGATTATATCTTCGAGAAGTTCTTCCTCTTCGAGGTTCCTGCTATGTGGATCCATAGTTTCTGCAAAAAACAGACATTTATATTTCAATTATCAACGCTATATGGAATAATAACTAACAAAATAATCTTACTTATTATCTAACTACTAACCCTAACTAATAACAAAACAAATTAACTACTTAACAAATATTTGCTAACAATTATTACTACTTAACAAATATTTGCTAACAATTATTACTACTTAACAAATATTTGCTAATAATTATTACTACTTAACAAATATTTTGCTAACAATTATTACTACTTAACAAATATTTGCTAATAATTATTACTACTTAACAAATATTTTGCTAACAATTATTACTACTTAACAAATATTTGCTAATAATTATTACTACTTAACAAATCTTACTTATATCTAACAATTATTTTGCTAACAATTATTACTACTTAACAAATATTTGCTAACAATTATTACTACTTAACAAATATTTGCTAACAATTATTACTACTTAACAAATATTTGCTAATAATTATTACTACTTAACAAATATTTTGCTAACAATTATTACTACTTAACAAATATTTGCTAATAATTATTACTACTTAACAAATATTTTGCTAACAATTATTACTACTTAACAAATATTTGCTAATAATTATTACTACTTAATAAATCTTACTTATATCTAACAATTATTTTGCTAACAATTATTACTACTTAACAAATATTTGCTAACAATTATTACTACTTAACAAATATTTGCTAATAATTATTACTACTTAACAAATATTTTGCTAACCTATTTACTAACAATCTATATAGCATTTCTATTACTAATAATATTTTGCTAACAATTATTTGCTAACAATTATTTTGCTAACCTATTTACTAATAATTATTTTGCTAAGCATTTCTATTCTATCTAACAATTTCTATTTCTATTATTCTATCTAACAAATTCTATCTAACATAAAGTTTTAACATAAAATTTCTATTTCTATTTCTATTATTTTTCTATTTCTATTCTATCTAACCCTAACACAATTATTTTTCTATTTCTATTTCTATTATTTTTCTATTTCTATTCTATCTAACCCTAACACAATTTCTATTTCTATTCTATGTAACCCTAACACAATTATTTTTTATTTCTATTTCTATTATTTTTCTATTTATATTCTATCTAACCCTAACCAAAAAAAAGGGAGGGACGGTGGTCGGCGGTCTCACCGAGCGTCGGCTGGGGAGGGTCGGGGCCGGACGGCGCGGCGCGGCGGGAGGGCGGTGGCGCGGTGCGGCGCTCGCTGGCGGCGGGCGGCGCGGGAGAGGGCGGCGGCGCACGGGACTCGGAGGCGCGGGAGGGCAGTGCGGCACACGGGGCTCGGTGGCGGGGGGAGGGCGGCGCGGTGCGGCGGGTCTCGGCGGCGCCGTCAAAGATCCGGCCGACCGCAACGTTCCTCTCGGGAAGCTCCTCGCGCTCGGCGTCCTCGTCGATGGTTTTCGCGCTAAGTGTGTAGTGGGGAAGAAGAGGAAGTGGGCGCAGGCTTTATACCCCCCCCCCTTTAGTCCCGGCTGGGGGCTCCAACCGGGACTAAAGGGGTCTCTTTAGTCCCGGTTTGAGCCCCCAGCCGGGACTAAAGGGTGGTGGGGCCGGTAACCGCCCGAGCCCCCCCTTTAGTCCCGGTTGGTGGATCCAACCGGAACTAAAGGTGCAATAAATGTGCGCCAATGCTGAAATGTTTTCAGTTTTTCATTTCAAATATGAATTTGTAATTTTGAATTGAATAACTTATGTATATTTTAGAATCTGATAAAACTTTCAATATGAAAAGTGTTTGAAATTGATTAACTAATTCAAAACCATTTTCTATTTTCAAAATTAATTATTTTAACTATCCAAACTATTAACTATTTTGCCATTTTTAATTAAAACTATATTGATTAATATTCTTTTTGTATAATTTAGAATTTGACAAAACTATTAATATGAAAAGTGTTTGAAATTGATTAACTAATTCAAAACCATTTTCTATTTTCAAAATTAATTATTTTAACTATCCAAACTATTAACTATTTTGCCATTTTTAATTAAAACTTTATTGATTAATATTCTTTTTGTATAATTTAGAATTTGACAAAACTATTACTATGAAAAGTGTTTGAAATTGATTAACTAATTCAAAACCATTTTCTATTTTCAAAATTAATTATTTTAACTATCCAAACAATTAACTATTTTGCCATTTTTAATTAAAAAAAATATTGATTAATATTCTTTTTGTATAATTTAGAATTTGACAAAACTATTAATATGAAAAGTGTTTGAAATTGATTAACTAATTCAAAACCATTTTCTATTTTCAAAATTAATTATTTTAACTATCCAAACTATTAACTATTTTGCCATTTTTAATTAAAACTATATTGATTAATATTCTTTTTGTATAATTTAGAATTTGACAAAACTATTAATATGAAAAGTGTTTGAAATTGATTAACTAATTCAAAACCATTTTCTATTTTCAAAATTAATTATTTTAACTATCCAAACTATTAACTATATTGATTAATATTCTTTTTGTATATTTTAGAATTTGACAAAACTATTAAAGTGAGCCGGCTTTTTTTCTAAAGAGCGGTGATGACCGATCCATACCATTCTTCACATCCAGCCATCCATGTAACCGTGTCTGTCGTAGCCATGGAGAATCTTCATCATGCATTACATAAAAGGTTTAATACATTATTACATTATTGCACCAACATTCCTATCTATTATTTCTGTTTTCTTCTGGGTCGTAGCCATGGAGAATCTTCATCATTTAGTAGGATGCTTGGGTCAGTTTTCACTTTGAAGGGCGGAATTTCATGAAACTTATTATAATCTACTGATATGTCTGTCTTGTCATCTACTCCCACGATGTTTCTTTTCCCTGAAAGAACTATGTGGCGCTTTGGCTCATCGGACGATGTCTTCTTTTGCTGATTTCTTTTTCTCGTTTTTGTAGACATGTCCTTCACATAGAAAACCTGAGCGACATCGTTGGCTAGGACGAATGGTTCGTCCTTGTACGCAAGATTGTTGAGATCCACTGTTGTCATGCCGTACTTTTGGTCTACAACTACCCCGCCTCCTGTCAGCTTCACCCATTTGCACCGAAACAAAGGGATCTTAAAAGTAGGTCCATAGTCAAGTTCCCATATGTCCTCTATGTACCCGTAATATGTTTCCAAATAGTGCCCATTCTCGTCTGTTGCATCAAAGCGGACACCACTGTTTTGGTTGGTGCTCTTTTTATCTTGGGCAACCGTGTAAAATGTATTCCCATTTATCTCGTACCCTTGGAAAGTACATATAGTCGAAGATGGTGGCCTGGCCAAACAGTACAGCTGATCTCCAACGGTGTCATCATTCATGAGATGTGTCTGCAACCAACTACCGAAAGTCTTCTCGTGTTCCCCTTTAATCCAAGAGTCAGCCTTCCCCGGGTTTTCAGAGCGTAGAATATTCTTGTGTCTCACGATATACGGAGCCACCACGGTGGAATTGTGTAGAACTGTGTAGTGTGCTTGAGAGAAAGAATGCCCGTCCATACATACTTTTGCTTTCCTTCCTAGTGTGCCTTTTCCTGTCAGCCTACCCTCATACCGAGATTCAGGAACACCAATCGGCTTAAGGTCAGGAAGAAAGTCCACACAAAACTCAATGACCTCCTCTGTTCCATAGCCCTTGGAGATGCTTCCTTCTGGCCTAGCATGGTTACGAACATATTTCTTTAAGACTCCCATGAACCTCTCGAAGGGGAACATATTATGTAGAAACACAGGACCGAGAATTCTAATCTCTTCGACTAGGTGAACTAGGAGGTGTGTCATTATATTGAAGAAGGATGGCGGGAACAACAACTCAAAGCTGACCAGACATTGGACCACATCAATCTGTAACCCTGATAGACTTTCTCGATCGATTACCTTCTGAGAAATTGCATTGAGGAATGCACATACCTTCACAATTGCCAGGCGAACATTTTCCGGTAGAATTCCCCTCAATGCAACCGGAAGCAATTGCGTCATAAGCACGTGGCAGTCATGAGACTTTAGGTTTTGGAATTTTTTGTCTTTCATATTTACGATTCCCTTTATATTCGACGAGAAGCCAGTCGGGACCTTGATACTGAAAAGGACTTCAAAGAAGATTTCCTTCTCTTCCTTGGTAAGAGCATAGCTGGCACGCCCTTGAAACTGCCCTGGATGCATGCCATCTCTTCCTTTATGACGTTCCTGGTCCTCCCGTGCTTCCGGTGTATCTTTTGACTTCCCATACAAGCCCAGGAAGCCTAGAATATTCACGCAGAGATTCTTCGTCAGGTGCATCACATCGATTGCGGAGCGGACCTCATGGACTTCCCAATAGGGTAGCTCCCAAAATATAGATTTCTTCTTCCACATGGGTACGCGCTTATCAGGGCCGTTAGGAACAGATTGGCTGCCAGGACCCTTTCCAAAGATTACTTTTAAATCTTTGACCATATCAAATACTTCAGCACCAGTACGGATGACAGGCTTCCCCCGGGGTTCTGCCTTGCCATTGAAATGCTTGCCTTTTTTCTTTAAGGGATGCTTGGGCGGAAGAAAACGACGATTGTACGGATACACATTCTTCCTACATTTGTCCAGATATATACTTTCTGTCTGATCCAAACAATGCGTGCATGCATTGTATCCCTTGTTTGACTGTTCTGAAATGTTACTAAGAGCAGGCCAATCATTGATGGTTATGAAAAGCAACGCTCGAAGGTCAAATTCCTCTTGTTTGTGCTCGTCCCACACACGTACACCTGGTTTGGCCCACAGCTGTAAAAGTTCATCAACTAATGGCCTTAGGTACACATCAATGTCGTTGCCGGGTTGCTTTGGACCTTGGATAAGCACTGGCATCATAATGAACTTCTGCTTCATGCACAACCAAGGAGGAAGCTTGTAGATACATAGAGTAACGGGCCAGGTGCTGTGACTGCAACTCTGCTCCCCAAAAGGATTCATGCCATCTGTACTCAGACCAAACCATAAGTTCCTTGCGTCACCTGCAAATCTCGGGAACTCTCTCTCGATTTTTCTCCACTGCCGACCATCAGCGGGGGTGCCTCAACTTATCGTCTTTCATACGATCTTCCATGTGCCATCGCAACAACTTCGCATGATCTTTATTTCTGAACAGACGTTTCAACCGTGGTATTATAGGAGCATACCACATCACCTTGGCAGGAACCCTCTTCCTGGGTGGCTCGCCCTCAATCTCACCAGGGTCATCTTTTCTGATCTTATACCGCAATGCAGTGCATACCGGGCATTTATCCATATTCTCATACTTCTCACCGCGGTAGAGGATGCAGTCATTAGGGCATGCATGTATCTTCTGCACGTCTAATCCTAGAGGGCAGACAAGCTTCTTTGCTTCGTACGTGCTGGCGGGCAATTCGTTCTTTCTTGGAAGCATCTCCTTCATCAGTACCAGCAACTTTTTGAATGACGAGTCAGTCACACCGGTCTCTGCCTTCCACTTCAGCAATTCCAGTGTGCTACCCAGCTTCTTCTGGCCATCTTCACAAGTTGGGTACAACAATTTGTTGTGGTCCTGTAACATCTGCTCGAACTGCAACCTCTCCTTTTCTGTGTCGCAGCCTCGCCGTGCTTCAGAAATGACCCGGCCAAGATCATCAGCGGGCTCATCTGGTTCCTGTTCTGCACCCTGATCTTCTTCTTCATTGTCTTCCATTGCGGTATCAGCATACTCAGGGAACATAGATCGGTAGTTGTCATCATCATTCTCTTCTTCTTCATCGTCGTCTTCCATCATAACCCCTCTTTCTCCGTGCTTGGTCCAAACATTATAGCCCGACATAAAACCGGACCGAAGTAGGTGGCTCTGAATGACTCTTGAGGAAGTGTAATCCTTCTCATTCTGACATTCAACACATGGACAAAACATATAGCCACCACCATGCTTGTTCGCATCGGCCGCATCTCGAAAATAATGCACGCCTTCTCTGTAAGCGGTTGTGCGTCGATCACCGTACATCCATGGATGGCTCATCTGTGTGATACGACAGTATATCAAACACAATCACGATCCTAAAAATTAGTACCGCACGGTCTAAATGAGAAAATATAGTTGCTAACCTTTTAGAATAAGTGGAAATAAAGAGGAAGAGGTTTAAACGTGGCTCAGGCATCTCATATCGTAGTTGTGTTCGGTGAACTGAAGCGGCATGGCTCTAATACACATTTCAACAAACACCTCTAGTGCATCTAAGAAAAAAGGAGAGCTAGCACACACCCACACTCATCCATCCAAGAAAAATGCAAGGAAGAGTGGAGAGAGGGGCTGTGGCCAATATATATAGGCAGAGGACTTTAGTCCCGGTTTGAGACACAAACCGGGACTAAAGGGGGCGCACATGCGGGCCGCTCAGCGCATAGCCCTTTAGTCCCGGTTTGTGTCTCAAACCGGGACTAAAGGCTCGTTACGGGCCGGGACTAAAGCCTCCCGGGCGGCTGGCAAATTTGGGGTGACGTGGCCGGGCCTTTAGTCCCGGCCCAGATGGAGGCCGGGACTAAAGGGTCCAGGCCAAAGGCCCTTTTTCCACTAGTGTAGGGTCATGAAATATAACATTTGTCGAAGGCAAAGTGACAATAAGTGACAATAATATAACCCTAATTATGTCTCGGTGGTGAACGACTAGTATAGTTTTTTCTCCATTTGTTGCTCCACTTTTGTGGGACAATCATCTAGATTGGTTGCCATATCATGGAGGAATGTCATTTAACCTACCAATTTAGGGATATTGTATTGGGGAATCAAAAATAAGATCATACAATGTACATGAAATATGGAAGCCCACCGCGACTACGACTCTGGGATTTTTTTAGGGGTCAATACCCATGTAGTGGTTCGTATAGGGTCTCATAATGCACTACCCAACCTTAGAAGGGTATGGAGGAGGATTCTTCGTGATCCAGTAAAAATAGGCTCCTAAAATATAACATTTGTATGAAGGCAAAGGTACAATAAGTGACAATAATATAACCCTAATTATGTCTCGGTGGTGAACGACTGGTATAGTTTTTTCTCCATTTGTTGCTCCACTTTTGTGCGACAATCTAGATTGGTTGCCATCATGGAGGAATGTCATTCAAGCTACCAATTTAGGGACATTGCATTGGGGAATCAAAAATAAGATCATACAATGTACATGAAATATGGAAGCCCACCGCGACTTCGACTCTGGGATTTTTTTAGGGGTCAATACCCATGTAGTGGTTCGTAGAGGGTCTCATAATGTAGTACCCAACCTTAGAAGGGTATGGAGGAGGATTCTTCGTGATCCGGTACAAATAGGGTCATAAAATATAACATATGTATGAATGCAAAGTGACAATAAGTGATAATAATATAACCCTAATTATGGCTCGATGGTGAATGACTAGTATAGTTTTTTCTCCATTTGTTGCTCCACTTTTGTGGGCCAATCATCTGGATTGGTTGCCCTCATGTAGGAATGTCATTTAAGCTACCAATTTAGTGATATTGTATTAGGCAATCGAAAATAAGATCATACAATGTACATGAAATATGGAAGCCCACTGCGACTATGACTCTGGGATTTTTTTAGGGTTCAATACCCATATAGTGGTTCGTAGAGGGTCTCATAATGCACTACTCAACCGTAGAATGGTATGGAAGAGGATTTTTCGTGATCCGGTGCAAATAGGGTCATGAAATATAACATATGTTCAAAGGCAAAGTGACAATAAGTGACAATCATATAACATAGAATGTCATTTAAGCTACCAATTTAGGGATATTGTATTGGGGAATCAAAAATAAGATCATACAATGTACATTAAATATGGAAGCCCACCGCGACTACGACTCTTGGATTTTTTTCAGGGGTCAATACCCGTGTAGTGGTTCGTAGAGGTCTCATAATGCACTAACCAACCATAGAGTGGTATGGAAGACGATTCTTCGTGATCTGATACAAATAGGGTCATGAAATATAACATATGTACGAAGGCAAAGTGACAATAAGTGACAATAATATAACCCTAATTATGGGTCAATGGTGAACGACTAGTATAGTTTTTTCTCCATTTGTTGCTCCACTTTTGTGGGACAATCATCTGGATTGGTTGCCATCATGGAGGAATGTCATTTAAGCTACCAATTTAGGGATATTGTATTGGGGAATCAAAAATAAGATCATACAATGTACATGAAATATGGAAGCCCACCGCGACTACGACTCTGGGATTTTTTTCAGGGGTCAATACCCGTGTAGTGGTTCGTAGAGGTCTCATAATTCACTAACCAACCATAGAATGGTATGGAAGAGGATTCTTCATGATCCGATATAAATAGGGTCATGAAATATAACATATGTACGAAGGCAAAGTGACAATAATATAACCCTAATTGATGGTGAATGACTAGTATTGTTTTTTCTCCATTTGTTGCCACACTTTTGTGGGACAATCATCTAGATTGGTTGCCATCATGGAGAAATGTCATTTAAGCTAGCAATTTGGTCATATTGTATTGGGGAATCTAAAATAAGATCCTACAATGTACATCAAATATGGAAGCCCACCATGACTACGACTCTGGAATTTTTTTAGGGGTCAATACCCGTGTAGTGGTTCATAGAGGGTCTCATAATGCACTACACAACCTTAGAAGGGTATGGAGGAGGATTCTTCGTGATCCGGTACAAATAGGGTCATGAAATATAACATTTGTCAAAGGCAAAGTGACAATAATATAACCCTAATTATGTCTCGGTGGTGAACGACTAGTATAGTTTTTTATCCATTTGTTGCTCCACTTTTGTGGGACAATCATCTATATTGGTTGCCATATCATGGAGGAATGTCATTTAACCTACCAATTTAGGGATATTGTATTGGGGAATCAAAAATAAGATCATACAATGTACATGAAATATGGAAGCCCACCGCGACTACGACTCTGGGATTTTTTTAGGGGTCAATACCCGTGTAGTGGTTCGTAGAGGGTCTCATAATGCACTATCCAACCTTAGAAGGGTATGGAGGAGGATTCTTCGTGATCCAGTAAAAATAGGCTCCTAAAATATAACATTTTTACGAAGGCAAAGGGACAATAAGTGACAATAATATAACCCTAATTATGTCTCGGTGGTGAACGACTAGTATAGTTTTTTCTCCATTTGTTGCTCCACTTTTGTGCAACAATCTAGATTGGTTGCCATCATGGAGGAATGTCATTCAAGCTACCAATTTAGGGATATTGCATTGGGGAATCAAAAATAAGATCATACAATGTACATGAAATATGGAAGCCCACCGCTACTACGACTCTGGGATTTTTTTAGGGGTCAATACCTGTGTAGTGGTTCGTATAGGGTCTCATAATGCACTACCCAACCTTAGAAGGGTATGGAGGAGGATTCTTCATGATCCACTAAAAATAGGCTCCTAAAATATAACATTTGTACGAAGGCAAAGGGACAATAAGTGACAATAATATAACCCTAATTATGTCTCGGTGGTGAACGACTAGTATAGTTTTTTCTCCATTTGTTGCTCCACTTTTGTGCGACAATCTAGATTGGTTGCCATCATGGAGGAATGTCATTCAAGCTACCAATTTAGGGATATTGCATTGGGGAATCAAAAATAAGATCATACAATGTACATGAAATATGGAAGCCCACCGCGACTACGACTCCGGGATTTTTTTAGGGGTCAATACCCATGTAGTGGTTCGTAGAGGGTCTCATAATGCAGTACCCAACCTTAGAAGGGTTTGGAGGAGGATTCTTCGTGATCCGGTACAAATAGGGTCATAAAATATAACATATGTATGAATGCAAAGTGACAATAAGTGATAATAATATAACCCTAATTATGGCTCGATGGTGAATGACTAGTATAGTTTTTTCTCCATTTGTTGCTCCACTTTTGTGGGCCAATCATCTGGATTGGTTGCCCTCATGTAGGAATGTCATTTAAGCTACCAATTTAGTGATATTGTATTAGGCAATCGAAAATAAGATCATACAATGTACATGAAATATGGAAGCCCACTGCGACTATGACTCTGGGATTTTTTTAGGGTTCAATACCCATGTAGTGGTTCATAGAGGGTCTCATAATGCACTACTCAACCGTAGAATGGTATGGAAGAGGATTTTTCGTGATCCGGTGCAAATAGGGTCATGAAATATAACATATGTTCAAAGGCAAAGTGACAATAAGTGACAATCATATAACCCTAATTATGGCTCAATGGTGAACATTTTTTCTCCATTTGTTGCTCCACTTTTGTGGGACAATCATCTGGATTGGTAGCCATCATGGAGGAATGTCATTTAAGCTACAAATTTAGGGATATTGTATTGGGGAATCAAAAATAAGATCATACAATGTACATGAAATATGGAAGCCCACCGCCACTACGACTCTGGGATTTTTTAGGGGTCAATACTCGTGTAGTGGACCGTAGAGGTCTCATAATGCACTACCCAACCATAGAATGGTATGGAAGAGGATTCTTCATGATTCGATACAAATAGGGTCATGAAATATAACATATGTACGAAGGCAAAGTGACAATAAGTGACAATAATAGAACCCTAATTATGGGTCAATGGTGAATGACTAGTATAGTTTTTTCTCCATTTGTTGCTCCACTTTTGTGGATCAATCATCTGGATTGGTTGCCATCATGGAGGAATGTCATTTAAGCTACCAATTTAGGGATATTGTATTGGGGAATCAAAAATAAGATCATACAATGTACATGAAATATGGAAGCCCACCGCGACTACGACTCTGGGATTTTTTTCAGGGGTCAATACCCGTGTAGTGGTTCGTAGAGGTCTCATAATGCACTAACCAACCATAGAATGGTATGGAAGAGGATTCTTCATGATCTGATACAAATAGGGTCATGAAATATAACATATGTGCGAAGGCAAAGTGACAATAAGTGACAATAATATAACCCTAATTATGGGTCAATGGTGAACGACTAGTATAGTTTTTTCTCCATTTGTTGCTCCACTTTTGCGGGACAATCATCTGGATTGGTTGCCATCATGGAGGAATGTCATTTAAGCTACCAATTTAGGGATATTGTATTGGGGAATCAAAAATAAGATCATACAATGTACATGAAATATGGAAGCCCACCGCGACTATGACTCTGGGATTTTTTCAGGGGTCAATACCCGTGTAGTGGTTCGTAGAGGTCTCATAATGCACTAACCAACCATAGAATGGTATGGAAGAGGATTCTTCATGATCCGATATAAATAGGGTCATGAAATATAACATATGTACGAAGGCAAAGTGACAATAATATAACCCTAATTATGGCTTGATGGTGAATGACTAGTATTGTTTTTTCTCCATTTGTTGCCACACATTTGTGGGACAATCATCTAGATTGGTTGCTATCATGGAGAAATGTCATTTAAGCTAGCAATTTGGTCATATTGTATTGGGGAATCTAAAATAAGATCCTACAATATACATCAAATATGGAAGCCCACCGTGACTACGACTCTGGAATTTTTTTAGGGGTCAATACCCGTGTAGTGGTTCGTAGAGGGTCTCATAATGCACTACACAACCTTAGAAGGGTATGGAGGAGGATTCTTCATGATCCGGTACAAATAGGGTCATGAAATATAACATTTGTCAAAGGCAAAGTGACAATAAGTGACAATAATATAACCCTAATTATATCTCGGTGGTGAACGACTAGTATAGTTTTTTATCCATTTGTTGCTCCACTTTTGTGGGACAATCATCTATATTGGTTACCATATCATGGAGGAATGTCATTTAACCTACCAATTTAGGGATATTGTATTGGGGAATCAAAAAAGATCATACAATGTACATGAAATATGGAAGCCCACCGCGACTACGACTCTGGGATTTTTTTAGGGGTCAATACCCGTGTAGTGGTTCGTAGAGGGTCTCATAATGCACTATCCAACCTTAGAAGGGTATGGAGGAGGATTCTTCGTGATCCAGTAAAAATAGGCTCCTAAAATATAACATTTTTACGAAGGCAAAGGGACAATAAGTGACAATAATATAACCCTAATTATGTCTCGGTGGTGAACGACTAGTATAGTTTTTTCTCCATTTGTTGCTCCACTTTTGTGCGACAATCTAGATTGGTTGCCATCATGGAGGAATGTCATTCAAGCTACCAATTTAGGGATATTGCATTGGGGAATCAAAAATAAGATCATACAATGTACATGAAATATGGAAGCCCACCGCGACTACGACTCTGGGATTTTTTTAGGGGTCAATACCCATGTAGTGGTTCGTAGAGGGTCTCATAATGCAGTACCCAACCTTAGAAGGGTATGGAGGAGGATTCTTCGTGATCCGGTACAAATAGGGTCATAAAATATAACATATGTATGAATGCAAAGTGACAATAAGTGATAATAATATAACCCTAATTATGGCTCGATGGTGAATGACTAGTATAGTTTTTTCTCCCTTTGTTGCTCCACTTTTGTGGGCCAATCATCTGGATTGGTTACCCTCATGTAGGAATGTCATTTCAGCTACCAATTTAGTGATATTGTATTAGGCAATCGAAAATAAGATCATACAATATACATGAAATATGGAAGCCCACTGCGACTATGACTCTGGGATTTTTTTAGGGTTCAATACCCATGTAGTGGTTCGTAGAGGGTCTCATAATGCGCTACTCAACCGTAGAATGGTATGGAAGCGGATTCTTCGTGATCCGGTGCAAATAGGGTCTTGAAATATAACATATGTTCAAAGGCAAAGTGACAATAAGTGACAATCATATAACCCTAATTATGGCTCAATGGTGAACGACTAGTATAGTTTTTTCTCCATTTGTTGCTCCACTTTTGTGGGACAATCATCTGGATTGGTTGCCATCATGGAGGAATGTCATTTAAGCTACCAATTTAGGGATATTGTATTGGGGAATGAAAAATAAGATCATACAATGTACATGAAATATGGAAGCCCACCGCGACTACGACTCTGGGATTTTTTTAGGGGTCAATACCTGTGTAGTGGTTCGTAGAGGTCTCATAATGCACTAACCAACCATAGAATGGTATGGAAGAGGATTCTTCATGATCCGATACAAATAGGGTCATGAAATATAACATATGTACGAAGGCAAAGTGACAATAAGTGACAATAATATAACCCTAATTATGGGTCAATGGTGAATGACTAGTATAGTTTTTTCTCCATTTGTTGCTCCACTTTTGTGGATCAATCATCTGGATTGTTTGCCATCATGGAGGAATGTCATTTAAGCTACCAATTTAGGGATATTGTATTGGGGAATGAAAAATAAGATCATACAATGTACATGAAATATGGAAGCCCACCGCGACTACGACTCTGGGATTTTTTTAGGGGTCAATACCTGTGTAGTGGTTCGTAGAGGTCTCATAATGCACTAACCAACCATAGAATGGTATGGAAGAGGATTCTTCGTGATCCGATACAAATAGGGTCATGAAATATAACATATGTACGAAGGCAAAGTGACAATAATATAACCCTAATTATGGCTCGATGGTGAACGACTAGTATAGTTGTTTTCTCCATTTGTTGCTCCACTTTTGTGGGACAATCATCTAGATTGGTTGCCATCATGGAGGAATGTCATTTAAGCTAGCAATTTGGTCAGATTGTATTGGGGAATCTAAAATAAGATCATACAATGTACATCAAATATGGAAGCCCACCGCGACTACGACTCTGGGATTTTTTTAGGGGTCAATACTCGTGTAGTGGACCGTAGAGGTCTTATAATGCACTACCCAACCATAGAATGGTATGGAAGAGGATTCTTCATGATCCGATACAAATAGGGTCATGAAATATAACATATGTACGAAGGCAAAGTGACAATAAGTGACAATAATATAACCCTAATTATGGGTCAATGGTGAATGACTAGTATAGTTTTTTCTCCATTTGTTGCTCCACTTTTGTGGATCAATCATCTGGATTGGTTGCCATCATGGAGGAATGTCATTTAAGCTACCAATTTAGGGATATTGTATTGGGGAATGAAAAATAAGATCATACAATGTACATGAAATATGGAAGCCCACCGCGACTACGACTCTGGGATTTTTTTAGGGGTCAATACCTGTGTAGTGGTTCGTAGAGGTCTCATAATGCACTAACCAACCATAGAATGGTATGGAAGAGGATTCTTCGTGATCCGATACAAATAGGGTCATGAAATATAACATATGTACGAAGGCAAAGTGACAATAATATAACCCTAATTATGGCTCGATGGTGAACGACTAGTATAGTTGTTTTCTCCATTTGTTGCTCCACTTTTGTGGGACAATCATCTAGATTGGTTGCCATCATGGAGGAATGTCATTTAAGCTAGCAATTTGGTCAGATTGTATTGGGGAATCTAAAATAAGATCATACAATGTACATCAAATATGGAAGCCCACCGCGACTACGACTCTGGGATTTTTTTAGGGGTCAATACTCGTGTAGTGGACCGTAGAGGTCTTATAATGCACTACCCAACCATAGAATGGTATGGAAGAGGATTCTTCATGATCCGATACAAATAGGGTCATGAAATATAACATATGTACGAAGGCAAAGTGACAATAAGTGACAATAATATAACCCTAATTATGGGTCAATGGTGAATGACTAGTATAGTTTTTTCTCCATTTGTTGCTCCACTTTTGTGGATCAATCATCTGGATTGGTTGCCATCATGGAGGAATGTCATTTAAGCTACCAATTTAGGGATATTGTATTGGGGAATGAAAAATAAGATCATACAATGTACATGAAATATGGAAGCCCACCGCGACTACGACTCTGGGATTTTTTTAGGGGTCAATACCTGTGTAGTGGTTCGTAGAGGTCTCATAATGCACTAACCAACCATAGAATGGTATGGAAGAGGATTCTTCGTGATCCGATACAAATAGGGTCATGAAATATAACATATGTACGAAGGCAAAGTGACAATAATATAACCCTAATTATGGCTCGATGGTGAACGACTAGTATAGTTGTTTTCTCCATTTGTTGCTCCAATTTTGTGGGACAATCATCTAGATTGGTTGCCATCATGGAGGAATGTCATTTAAGCTAGCAATTTGGTCAGATTGTATTGGGGAATCTAAAATAAGATCATACAATGTACATCAAATATGGAAGCCCACCGCGACTACGACTCTGGGATTTTTTTAGGGGTTAATACCCGTGTATTGGTTCGTGGAGGGTATCATAATGCACTACCCAACCTTAGAAGGGTATGAAGGAGGATTCTTCGTGATCCGGTACAAATAGGGTCATGAAATATAACATTTGTACAAAGGCAAAGTGACAATAAGTGACAATAATATAACCCTAATTATGTCTCGGTGGTGAATGACTAGTATAGTTTTTTCTCCATTTGTTGCTCCACTTTTGTGGGACAATCATCTAGATTGGTTGCCATCATGGAGGAATGTCATTTAACCTACCAATTTAGGGATATTGTATTGGGGAATAAAAAATAAGATCATACAATGTACATGAAATATGGAAGCCCACCGCGACTACAACTCTGGGATTTTTTTAGGGGTCAATACCCATGTGGTGGTTTGTTGAGGGTCTCATAATGCACTACCCAACCTTAGAAGGGTATGGAGGAGAATTCTTCATGATCCGGTACAAATAGGGTCATGAAATATAACATATGTACGAATGCAAAGTGACAATAAGTGACAATAATATAACCCTAATTATGGCTCGATGGTGAATGACTAGTATAGTTTTTTCTCCATTTGTTGCTCCCCTTTTGTTGGCCAATCATCTGGATTGGTTGCCATCATGGAGGAATGTCATTTAAGCTACCAATTTAGGGATATTGTATTAGGCAATCAAAAATAAGATCATACAATGTACATGAAATATGGAAGCCCACCGCGACTATGACTCTGGGATTTTTTTAGGGGTCAATACCCGTATAGTGGTTCGTAGAGGGTCTCATAATGCACTACCCAACCATAGAATAGTACTGAAGAGGATTCTTTGGGATCCGGAACAAATAGGGTCATGAAATATAACATATGTACAAAGGCAAAGTGACAATAAGTGACAATAATATAACCCTAATTATGGCTCGATGGTGAATGACTAGTATAGTTTTTTCTCCATTTGTTGCTCCACTTTTGTGGGAAAATCATTTGGATTGGTTGCCATCATGGAGGAATGTCATTTAAGCTACCACTTTAGGGATATTGTATGGGGGAATCTAAAATAAGATCATACAATGTACATGAAATAAGGAAGCCCACCGCGACTATGACTCTGGGATTTTTTTAGGGGTCCATACCCATGTAGTGGTTCGTAGAGGTCTCATAATGCACTACCCAACCATAGAATGGTATGGAGGAGGATTCTTTGAGATCCGATACAAATAGGGTCATGAAATATAACATATGTATGAAGGCAAAGTGACAATAAGTGACAATAAAATAACCCTTATTATGGCTCGATGGTGAACGACTAGTATAGTTTTTTCTCCATTTGTTGCTCCACTTTTGTGGGACAATCATCTGGATTGGTTGCCATCATGGAGGAATGTCATTTAAGCTAACAATTTAGGGATATTGTATGGGGGAATCTAAAATAAGATCATACAATGTACATGAAATATGGAAGCCCACCGCGACTACGACTCTGGGATTTTTTATGGGACAATACCCGTGTAGTGGTTCGTAGAAGTCTCATAATGCACTACCCAACCATAGAATGGTATGGAGGAGGATTCTTTATGATCCGATACAAATAGGGTCATGAAATATAACATATGTACGAAGGCAAAGTGACAATAAGTGACAATAATACAACCCTAATTATGGCTCGATGGTGAACGACTGGTATAGTTTTTTCTCAATTTGTGCTCCACTTTTGTGGGACAATCATCTGGATTGGTTGCCATCATGGAGGAACGTCATTTAAGCTTCTAATTTAGGGATATTGTATTGGGGAATCAAAAATAAGATCATACAATGTACATGAAATATGGAAGCCCACCGCGACTACGACTCTGGGATTTTTTTTGGGGTCAATACCTGTGTAGTGGTTCGTAGAGGTCTCATAATGCACTAACCAACCATAGAATGGTATGGAAGAGGATTCTTCATGATACAATACAAATAGGGTCATGAAATATAACATATGTATGAAGGCAAAGTGATAATAATATAACCGTAATTATGGCTCAATGGTGAACGACAAGTATAGTTTTTTCTCCATTTGTGGCTCCACTTTTGTGGGACAATCATCTAGATTGGTTGCCATCATGGAGGAATGTCATTTAAGCTAGCAATTTGGTCATATTGTATTGGGGAATCTAAAATAAGATCATACAATGTACTACCCAACCGCGACTACGACTCTGGGATTTTTTTAGGGGTCAATACCCGTGTAGTGGTTCGTAGAGGGTCTCATAATGCACTACCCAACCTTGGAATGGTATGGAGGAGGATTCTTCGTAATCCAGTACAAATAGGGTCATGAAATATAACATTTGTACAAAGGCAATGTGATAATAAGTGACAATAATATAACCCTAATTATGTCTCGGTGGTGAACGACTAGTATAGTTTTTTCTCCATTTGTTGCTCCACTTTTGTGGGACAATCATCTAGATTGGTTGCCATCATGGAGGAATGTTATTTAACCTACCAATTTAGGGATATTGTATTGGGGAATCAAAAATAAGATCATACAATGTACATGAAATATTGAAGCCCACCGCGACTACGAGTCTGGGATTTTTTTAGGGGTCAATACCCATGTAGTGGTTCGCTGAGGGTCTCATAATGCACTACCCAACCTTAGAAGGGTATGGAGGAGGACTCTTCGTGATTCGGTACAAATAGGGTCATGAAATATAACATATGTACGCATGCAAAGTGACTATAAGTGACAATAATATAACCCTAATTATGGCTCGATGGTGAATGACTAGTATAGGTTTTCTCCATTTGTTGCTCCACTTTTGTGGGCCAATCATCTGGATTGGTTGCCATCATGGAGGAATGTCATTTAAGCTACCAATTTATGGATATTATATTAGGCAATGAAAAATAAGATCATACAATGTACATGAAATATGGAAGCCCACTGCGACTATGACTCTAGGATTTTTTTAGGGGTCAATACCCGTGTAGTGGTTTGTAGAGGGTCTCATAATGCACTACCCAACCGTAGAATGGTATGGAAGAGGACTCTTCGTGATCCAGAACAAATAGGGTCATGAAATATAACATATGTACAAAGGCAAAGTGACAATAAGTGACAATCATATAACCCTAATTATGGCTCGATGGTGAATGACTAGTATAGTTTTTTCTCTATTTGTTGCTCCACTTTTGTGGGAAAATCATCTGGATTGGTTGCCATCATGGAGGAATGCCATTTAAGCTACCACTTTAGGGATATTGTATGGGGGAATCTAAAATAAGATCATACAATGTACGTGAAATATGGAAGCCCACCGCGACTACGACTCTGGGATTTTTTTATGGGTCAATACCCATATAGTGGTTCGTAGAGGTGTCATAATGCACTACCCAACCATAGAATGGTATGGAGGAGGATTCTTCATGATCCGATACAAATAGGGTCATGAAATATAACATATGTACGAAGGCAAAGTGACAATAAGTGACAATAATACAACCCTAATTATGGCTCGATGGTGAATGACTGGTATAGTTTTTTCTTGATTTGTTGCTCCACTTTTATGGGACAATCATCTGGATTGGTTGCCATCATGGAGGAATGTAATTTAAGCTTCCAATTTAGGGATATTGTATTGGGGAATCAAAAATAAGATTATACAATATACATGAAATATGCAAGCCCACCGCGACTACGACTCTTGGATTATTTTAGGGGTCAATACCCGTGTAGTGGTTCGTAGAGGTCTAATAATGCACTAACCAACCATAGAATGGTATGGAAGAGGATTCTTCATGATACAATACAAATAGGGTCATGAAATATAACATATGTACGAAGGCAAAGTGACAATAATATAACCATAATTATGGCTCGATGGTGAACGACAAGTATACTTTTTTCTCCATTTGTTGCTCCACTTTTGTGGGACAATCATCTAGATTGGTTGCCATCATGGAGGAATGTCATTTAAGCTAGCAATTTGGTCATATTGTATTGGGGAATCTAAAATAAGATCATACAATGTACTACCCAACCGCGACTACGACTCTGGGATTTTTTTAGGGGTCAATACCCATGTAGTGGTTCGTAGAGGGTCTCATAATGCACTACCCAACCTTGTAAGGGTATGGAGGAGGATTCTTCATAATCCAGTACAAATAGGGTCATGAAATATAACATTTGTACAAAGGCAATGTGATAATAAGTGACAATAATATACCCCTAATTATGTCTCGGTGGTGAACGACTAGTATAGTTTTTTCTCCATTTGTTGCTCCACTTTTGTGGGACAATCATCTAGATTGGTTGCCATCATGGAGAAATGTCATTTAACCTACCAATTTAGGGATACTGTATTGGAGAATCAAAAATAAGATCATACAATGTACATGAAATATGGAAGCCCACCGCGACTACGACTCTGGGATTTTTTTAGGGGTCAATACCCATGTAGTGGTTCACTGAGGGTCTCATAATGCACTACCCAACCTTAGAAGGGTATGGAGGAGGACTCTTCGTGATCCGGTACAAATAGGGTCATGAAATATAACATATGTACGAATGCAAAGTGACAATAAGTGACAATAATATAACCCTAATTATGGCTCGATGGTGAATGCCTAGTATTGTTTTTTCTCCATTTGTTGCTCCACTTTTGTGGGCCAATCATCTGGATTGGTTGCCATCATGGAGGAATGTCATTTAAGCTACCAATTTATGGATATTATATTAGGCAATCAAAAATAAGATCATACAATGTACATGAAATATGGAAGCCCACCGCGACTACGACTCTGGGTTTTTTTTAGGGGTCAATACCCGTGTAGTGGTTCGTAGAGGGTCTCATTATGCACTACCCAACCGTAGAATGGTATGGAGGAGGATTCTTCATGATCCGATACAAATAGGGTCATGAAATATAACATATGTACGAAGGCAAAGTGACAGTAAGTGACAATAATACAACCCTAATTATGGCTCTATGGTGAACGACTGGTATAGTTTTTTCTCGATTTGTTGCTCCACTTTTGTGGGACAATCATCTGGATTGGTTGCCATCATGGAGGAATGTCATTTAAGCTTCCAATTTAGGGATATTGTATTGGGGAATCAAAAATAAGATCATACAATGTACATGAAATCTGGAAGCCCACCGCGACTATGACTCTGGGATTTTTTTAGGGGTCAATACCCGTGTAGTGGTTCGTAGAGGTCTCATAATGCACTAACCAACCATAGAATGGTATGGAAGAGGATTCTTCATGATACAATATAAATAGGGTCATGAAATATAACATATGTACGAAGGCAAAGTGACAGTAATATAACCGTAATTATGGCTCGATGGTGAACGACAAATATAGTTTTTTCACCATTTGTTGCTCCACTTTTGTGGGACAATCATCTAGATTGGTTGCCATCATGGAGGAATGTCATTTAAGCTAGCAATTTGGTCATATTGTATTGGGGAATCTAAAATAAGATCATACAATGTACTACCCAACCGCGACTATGACTCTGGGATTTTTTTAGGGGTAAATACCCGTGTAGTGGTTCGTAGAGGGTCTCATAATGCACTACCCAACCTTGGAAGGGTATGGAGGAGAATTCTTCGTAATCCAGTACAAATAGGGTCATGAAATATAACATTTGTACAAAGGCAAAGTGATAATAAGTGACAATAATATAACCCTAATTATGTCTCAGTGGTGAACGACTAGTATAGTTTTTTCTCCATTTGTTGCTCCAATTTTGTGGGACAATCATCTAGATTGGTTGCCATCATGGAGGAATGTCATTTAACCTACCAATTTAGGGAAATTGTATTGGGGAATCAAAAATAAGATCAATTATGGCTCGATGGTGAATGACCAGTATAGTTTTTTCTCCATTTGTTGCTCCACTTTTGTGGGCCAATCTTCTAGATTGGTGGCCATCATGGAGGAATGTCATTTAAGCTACCAATTTATGGATATTATATTAGGCAATCAAAAATAAGATCATACAATGTACATGAAATATGGAAGCCCACCGCGACTATGACTCTAGGATTTTTTTAGGGGTCAATACCCGTGTAGTGGTTCGTAGAGGGTCTCATAATGCACTACCCAACCGTAGAATTGTATGGAAGAGGATTCTTCGTGATCCAGAACAAATAGGGTCATGAAATATAACATATGTACAAAGGCAAAGTGACAATAAGTGACAATCATATAACCCTAATTATGGCTCGATGGTGAACGACTAGTATAGTTTTTTCTCTATTTGTTGCTCCACTTTTGTGGTAAAATCATCTGGATTGGTTGCCATCATGGAGGAATGTCATTTAAGCTACCACTTTAGAGATATTGTATGGGGGAATCTAAAATAAGATCATACAATGTACATGAAATATGGAAGCCCACCGCGACAACGACTCTGGGATTTTTTTAGGGGTCAATACCCATGTAGTGGTTTGTACAAGTCTCATAATGCACTACCCAACCATAGAATGGTATGGAGGAGGATTCTTTGTGATCCGATACAAATAGGGTCATGAAATATAACATATGTACGAAGGCAAAGTGACAATAAGTGACAATAATATAACCCTAATTATGGCTCGATGGTGAACGACTAGTATATTTTTTTCTCCATTTGTTGCTCCACTTTTGTCGGACAATCATCTGGATTGGTTGCCATCATGGAGGAATGTCATTTAAGCTACCAATTTAGGGATATTGTATTGGGGAATCAAAAATAAGATCATACAACGTACATGAAATATGGAAGCCCACCGCAACTACGACTCTAGGATTTTTTTAGGGGTCAATACCCGTGTAGTGGTTTGTAGAGGTCTCATAATGCATTACCCAACCATAGAATGGTATGGAAGAGGATTCTTCGTGATCCGATACAAATAGGGTCATGAAATATAACATATGTACGAAGGCAAAGTGACAATAAGTGACAATAATATAACCCTAATTATGGCTCGATGGTGAACGACTAGGATAGTTTTTTCTCCATTTGTTGCTCCACTTTTGTGGGACAATCATCTAGATTGGTTGCCATCATGGAGGAATGTCATTATGCTAGCAATTTGGTCATATTGTATTGGGGAATCTAAAATAAGATCATACAATGTACATGAAATATGGAAGCCCACCGCGACTATGACTCTGGGATTTTTTTAGGGGTCAATACCCGTGTAGTGGTTCGTAGAGGGTCTCATAATTCACTACCCAACCTTAGAAGGGTATAGAGGAGGATTTTTCGTGATCCGGTAGAAATACGGTCATGAAATATAACATATGGACGAAGGCAAAATGACAATAATATAACCCTAATTATGGCTCAATGGTGAACGACTAGTATAGTTGTTCTCTATTTGTTACTCCACTTTTGTGAGACAATCATCTGAATTGGTTGCCATCATGGAGGAATATCATTTAAGCTACCAATTTAGGGATATTGTATTGGCGAATCTAAAATAAGATCATACAAAGTACATGAAATATGGAAGCCCACCGCGACTACGACTCTAAGATTTTTTTAGGGGTCAATACCCGTGTAGTGGTTTGTAGAGGGTCTCATAATGCACTACCCAACCTTAGAAGGGTATGGAGGAGGATTCTTCATGATATGGTACAAATAGGGTCATGAAATATAACATTTGTATGAAGGCAAAGTGACAATACGTGACAATAATATAACCCTAATTATGGCTCGGTGGTGAACGACTAGTATAGTTTTTTCTGTATTTGTTGCTCCACTTTTGTAGGACAATCATCTAGATTGCCTGCCATCATGGAGGAATATCATTTAAGCTACCAATTTTGGGATATTGTATTGGGGAATCAAAATTAAGATCATACAATGTACATGAAATATGGAAGCCCACCGCGCCTATGACTCTAGGATTTTTTTAGGGGTCAATACCCGTGTAGTGGTTTGTAGAGGGTCTCATAATGCACCACCCAACCTTAGAAGGGTATGGAGGAGGATTCTTTGTGATCCGGTACAAATAGGGTCATGAAATATAACATATGGACGAAGGCAAAGTGACAATAAGTGACAATAATATAACCCTAATTATGGCTCGATGGTGAACGACTAGTATTGTTTTTACTCTATTTGTTGCTCCACATTTGTGAGAAAATCATCTGAATTGGTTGCCATCATGGAGGAATGTCATTTAAGCTACCAATTTAGGGATAATGTATTGGGGAATCTAAAATAAGATCATACAATGTACATGAAATATGGAAGCCCACCGCGAATTCAACTCTAAGATTTTTTTAGGGGTCAATACCCGTGTAGTGGTTCATATAGGGTCTCAAAATGCACTACCCAACCTTAGAAGGGTATGGAGGAGGATTCTTTGTGATCCGGTACAAATAGGGTCATGAAATATAACATATGTACAAAGGCAAAGTGACAATCATATAATCCTAATTATGGCTCGATGGTGAACGACTAGTATAGTTTTTTCTCCATTTGTTGCTCCACTTTTGTGGGACAATCATCTGGATTGGTTGCCATCATGGAGGAATGTCATTTAAGCTACCAATTTAGGGATATTGTATTGGGGAATCAAAAATAAGATCATACAATGTACATGCAATATGGAAGCCCACCGCGACTACGACTCTGGGATTTTTTTAGGGGTCAATACCCATGTAGTGGTTCATAGAGGTCTCATAATGCACTACCCAACCCTAGAATGGTATGGAAGAGGATTCTTCGTGATCCGATGCAAATAGGGTCATGAAATATAACATATGTACAATGGCAAAGTGACAATAAGTGACAATCAAATAACCATAATTATGGCTCGATGGTGAACGACTAGTATAGTTTTTTCTCCATTTGTTGCTCCACTTTAGTGGGACAATCATTCGGATTGGTTGCCATCATGGAGGAATGTCATTTAAGGTACCAATTTAGGGATATTGTATTGGGGAATCAAAAATAAGATCATATAATGTACATGAAATATGGAAGCCCACCATGACTATGACTCTGGGAGTTTTTTAGGGGTCAATAACCATGTAATGGTTCATAGAGGTCTCATAATGCACTACCCAACCATAGACTGGTATGGAAGAGGATTCTTCATGATCCGATACAAATAGGGTTATGAAATATAACATATGTACGAAGGCAAAGTGACAATAATATAACCCTAATTATGGCTCGGTGGTGAACTAATAGTATAGTTTTTTCTCCATTTGTTGCTCCACTTTTGTGGGAAAATCATCTAGATTGGTTGCCATCATGGAGGAATGTCATTTAAGCTAGCAATTTGGTCATATTGTATTGGGGAATCTAAAATAAGATCATACAATGTACATGAAATATGGAAGCCTACCGCGACTACGACTCTGGGATTTTTTTAGGGGTCAATACCCATGTAGCGGTTCATACAGGGTCTCATAATGCACTACCCAACCTTAGAAGGGTATGGAGGAGGATTCTTCGTGATCCGGTACAAATAGGGTCATGAAATATAACATATAGACGAAGGCAAAGTGACAATAAGTGACAATAATATAACCCTAATTATGGCTCGGTGGTGAACGACTAGTATAGTTTTTTCTCCATTTGTTGCTCCACTTTTGTGGGAAAATCATCTAGATTGGTTGCCATCATGGAGGAATGTCATTTAAGCTACCAATTTAGGGATATTGTATTAGGCAATCAAAAATAAGATCATACAATGTACATGAAATATGGAAGCCCACCGCGACTATGACTCTGGTATTTTTTTTAGGGGTCAATACCCGTGTAGTGGTTCGTAGAGGGTCACATAATGCACTACCCAACCGTAGAATGGTATGGAAGAGGATTCTTCGTGATCCGGTACAAATAGGGTCATGAAATATAACATATGTACAAAGGCAAAGTGACAATAAGTGACAATCATATAACCCTAATTATGGCTCGATGGTGAACGACTAGTATAGATTTTTCTCCATTTTTTGCTCCACTTTTGTGGGACAATCATCTAGATTGGTTGCCATCATGGAGGAATGTCATTTAAGCTACCAATTTAGGGATATTGTATTGGGGAATCAAAAATAAGATCATACAATGTACATGAAATATGGAAGCCCACCGCGACTATGACTCTGGGATTTTTTTAGGGGTCAATACCCGTGTAGTGGTTCATAGAGGTCTCATAATGTACTACCCAACCATAGAATGGTATGGAAGAGGATTCTTCATGATCCGATACAAATAGGGTCATGAAATATAACATATGTACAAAGGCAAAGTGACAATAAGTGACAATCATATAACTCTAATTATGGCTCGATGGTGAAGGACTAGTATAGTTTTTTCTCCATTTGTTGCTCCACTTTTGTGGGACAATCATCTGGATTGGTTGCCATCATGGAGGAATGTCATTTAAGCTACCAATTTAGGGATATTGTATTGGGGAATCAAAAATAAGATCGTACAATGTACATGAAATATGGAAGCCCACCGCCACTACGACTCTGGGATTTTTTTAGGGGTCAATACCCATGTAGTGGTTCGTAGAGGTATCATAATGCACTACCCAACCATAGAATGGTATGGAAGAGGATTCTTCGTGATTCAATACAAATAGGGTCATGAAATATAACATATGTACGAAGGCAAAGTGACAATAAGTGACAACAATATAACCCTAATTATGGCTCGATGGTGTACAACTAGTATAGTTTTTTCTCTATTTGTTGCTCCACTTTTGTGGGACAATCATCTAGATTGGTTGCCATCATGGAGGAATGTTATTTAAGCTAGCAATTTGGTCATATTGTATTGGGGAATCAAAAATAAGATCATACAATCTACATGAAAAATGGAAGCCCACCGCGACTACGACTCTGGGATTTTTTTAGGGGTTAGTACCCGTGTAGTGGTTCGTAGAGGTCTCATAATGCACTACCCAACCATAGAATGGTATGAAAGAGGATTCTTCATGATCCGACACAAATAGGGTCATGAAATATAACATATGTACGAAGGCAAAGTGACAATAAGTGATAATAATATAACACTAATTATGGCTCGATGGTGAACAACTAGTATAGTTTTTTCTCCATTTGTTGCTCCACTTTTGTGGCAAAATCATCTAGACTATTTGCCATCATGGAGGAATGTCATTTAAGCTAGCAATTTGGTCATATTATATTGGGGAATCTAAATTAAGATCATACAATGTACATGAAATATGGAAGCCCACCGCGCCTATGACTCTAGGATTTTTTTAGGGGTCAATACCCATGTAGTGGTTCGTAGAGGGTCTCATAATGCACCACCCAACCTTAGAAGGGTATGGAGGAGGATTCTTTGTGATCCGGTACAAATAGGGTCATGAAATATAACATATGGACGAAGGCAAAGTGACAATAAGTGACAATAATATAACCCTAATTATGGCTCGATGGTGAACGACTAGTATTGTTTTTACTCTATTTGTTGCTCCACATTTGTGAGAAAATCATCTGAATTGGTTGCCATCATGGAGGAATGTCATTTAAGCTACCAATTTAGGGATAATGTATTGGGGAATCTAAAATAAGATCATACAATGTACATGAAATATGGAAGCCCACCGCAAATTCAACTCTAAGATTTTTTTAGGGGTCAATACCCGTGTAGTGGTTCATATAGGGTCTCATAATGCACTACCCAACCTTAGAAGGGTATGGAGGAGGATTCTTTGTGATCCGGTACAAATAGGGTCATGAAATATCACATTTGTACGAAGGCAAAGTGACAATAAGTGACAATAATATAACCCTAATTATGGCTCGGTGGTGAACGACTAGTATAGTTTTTTCTCCATTTGTTGCTCCACTTTTGTGGGACAATCCTCTAGATTGGTTTCCATCATGGAGGAATGTCAGTTAAGCTAGCAATTTGGTCATATTGTATTGGGGAATCTAAAATAAGATCATACAATGTACATGAAATATGGAAGCCCACCGGGACTACGACTCTGGGATTTTTTTAGGGGTCAATACCCGTGTAGTGGTTCGTAGAGGGTCTCATAATGCACTACCCAACCTTAGAAGGGTATGGAGGAGGATTCTTCATGATCCAGTAGAAATAGGGTCATGAAATATCACATATGGACGAAGGCAAAGTGACAATAAGTGACAATAATATAACCCTAATTATGGCTCGATGGTGAACGACTAGTATAGTTTTTTCTCTATTTGTTGCTCCACTTTTGTGAGACAATCATCTGAATTGGTTGCCATCATGGAGGAATGTCATTTAAGCTACCAATTTAGGGATATTGTACTGGGGAATCTAAAATAAGATCATACATTGTACATGAAATATGGAAGCCCACCACGACTACGACTCTGAGATTTTTTTAGGGGTCAATACCCATATATTGGTTCGTAGAGGGTCTCATAATGCACAACCCAACCTTAGAAGGGTATGGAGGAGGATTCTTCATGATCCGGTACAAATAGGGTCATGAAATATAACATTTGTACAAAGGCAAAGTGATAATAAGTGACAATAATATAACCCTAATTATGGCTCGGTGGTGAACGACTAGTATAGTTTTTTCTCCATTTGTTGCTCCACTTTTGAGGGACAATCATCTAGATTGGTTTCCATCATGGTGGAATGTCATTTAAGCTACCAATTTAGGGATATTGTATTGGGGAATCAAAAATAAGATCATACAATGTACATGAAATATGGAAGCCCACCGCGACTATGACTCTGGGATTTTTTTAGGGGTCAATACCCATGTAGTGGTTCGTAGAGGGTATCATAATGCACTACCCAACCTTAGAAGGGTATGGAGGGGGATTCTTCGTGATCCGGTACACATATGGTCATGAAATATAACATATGTACGAATGCAAAGTGATAATAATATAACCCTAATTATGGCTCGATGGTGAATGACTAGTATAGTTTTTTCTCCATTTGTTGCTCCACTTTTGTGGGCCAATCATCTGGATTGGTTACCATAATGGAGGAATGTAATTTAAGCTACCAATTTAGAGATATTGTATTAGGCAATAAAAAATAAGATCATACAATATACATGAAATATGGAAGCCCACCGTGACTATGACTCTGGGAATTTTTTTAGGGGTCAATACCTATGTAGTGGTTCATAGAGCGTCTCATAATGCACTTCCCAACATTAGAATGCTATGGAAGAGGATTCTTCGTGATCCGGTACAAATAGGGTCATAAAATATAACATATGTACGAATGCAAAGCGACAATAATATAACCCAAATTATGGCTCGATCGTGAATGACTAGTATAGTTTTTTCTCCATTTGTTGCTCCACTTATGTGGGCCAATCATCTGGATTGGTTGACATAATGGAGGAATGTCATTTAAGCTACCAATTTAGGGATATTGTATTAGGCAATCAAAAATAAGATCATACAATGTACATGAAATATGGAAGCCCACCACGACTGTGACTTTGGGATTTTTTTAGGGGTCAATACCCGTGTAGTGGTTCGTAGAGGGTCTCATAATGCACTACCCAACCGTAGAATGGTATGGAAGAGGATTCTTCGTGATCCGGTACAAATTGGGTCATGAAATATAACATATGTACAAAGGCAAAGTGACAATAAGTGACAATCATATAACCGTAATTATGGCTCGACGGTGAGCGGCTAGTATAGTTTTTTCTCCATTTGTTGCTCCACTTTTGTGGGAAAATCATTTGGATTGGTTGCCATCATGAAGGAATGTCATTTAAGCTACCAATTTAGGGATATTTTATTGGGGAATCAAAAATAAGATCATACAATGTATATGAAATATGGAAGCCCACCGCGACTACGACTCTGGGATTTTTTTAGGGGTCAATACCCGTGTAGTGGTTCGTAGAGGGTCTCATAATGCACTATCCAACCTTAGAAGGGTATGGAGGAGGATTCTTCGTGATCCAGTAAAAATAGGCTCGGTGGTGAACGACTAGTATAGTTTTTTCTCCATTTCTTGCTCCACTTTTGTGGGATAATCATCTAGATTGGTTGCCATCATGGAGGAATGTCATTCAAGCTACAAATTTAGGGATATTGTATTGGGCAATCAAAAATAAGATCATATAATGTACATAAAATATGGAAGCCCACCGCGACTATGACTCTGGGATTTTTTTAGGGGTCAATATCCATGTAGTGGTTCGTAGAGGGTCTCATGATTCAGTACCCAACCTTAGAAGGGTATGGAGGAGGATTCTTCGTGATCCGGTACAAATAGGGTCATGAAATATAACATATGTACGAATGCAAAGTGACAATAAGTGACAATAATATAACCTTAATTATGGCTCGATGGTGAATGACTAATATAGTTTTTCTCCATTTGTTGCTCCACTTTGGTGGGCCAATCATCTGGATTGGTTGCCATTTTGGAGGAATGTCATTTAAGCTACCAATTTAGGGATATTGTATTAGGCAATCGAAAATAAGATCATACAATGTACATAAAATATGGAAGCCCACCGTGACTATGACTCTGGTATTTTTTTAGGGGTCAATACCTATGTAGTGGTTCGTAGAGGGTCTCATAATGCACTACCGAACCGTAGAATGGTATGGAATAGGATTCTTCGTGATCCGGTACAAATAGGGTCATGAAATATAACATATGTACAAAGGCAAAGTGACAATATGGTGAACGACTAGTATAGTTTTTTCTCCATTTGTTGCTCCACTTTTGTGGGACAATCATCTGGATTGGTTGCCATCATGGAGGAATGTCATTTAAGCTACCAATTTAGGGATATTGTATTGGGGAATCAAAAATAAGATCATACAATGTACATGAAATATGGAAGCCCACCGCGACTATGACTCTGGGATTTTTTTAGGGGTCAATACCCATGTAGTGGTTCGTAGAGGGTCTCATAATGCACTACCCAACCTTAGAAGGGTATGGATGAGGATTCTTCATGATCCGGTACAAGTAGGGTCATGAAATATAACATATGCACGAATGCAAAGTGACAATAATATAACCCTAATTATGGCTCGATGGTGAATGACTAGTATAGTTTGTTCTCCATTTGTTGCTCCACTTTTGTGGGCCAATCATCTGGATTGGTTTCCATCATGGAGGAATGTCATTTAAGCTACCTATTTAGGGATATTGTATTAGGCAATAAAAAATAAGATCATACAATGTACATGAAATATGGAAGCCCACCGCGACTATGACTCTGCGATTTTTTTAGGGATCAATACCTGTGTAGTGGTTCGTAGAGGGTATCATAATGCACTACCCAACCATAGAATGGTATGGAAGAGGATTCTTCGTGATCTGGTACAAATAGGGTCATGAAATATAACATATGTACAAAGGCAAAGTGACAATAAGTGACAATCATATAACCCTAATTATGGCTCGATGGTGAACGACTAGTATAGTTTTTTCTCCATTTGTTGCTCCACTTTTGTGGGACAATCATCTGGATTGGTTGCCATCATGGAGGAATGTCAATTAAGCTACCAATTTAGGGATATTGTATTGGGGAATCAAAAATAATATCATACAATATACATGAAATATGGAAGCCCATCGCGACTAGTACTCTGGGATTTTTTTAGGGGTCAATACCCATGTAGTGGTTCGTAGAGGTCTCATAATGCACTATCCAACCATAGAATGGTATGGAAGAGGATTCTTCATGATCCGATACAAATAGGGTCATGAAATATAACATATGTACGAAGGCAAAGTGACAATAAGTTACAATAATATAACCCTAATTATGGCTCGATGGTGAACGACTAGTATAGTTTTTTCTCCATTTGTTGCTCCACTTTTGTGGGACAATCATCTGGATTGGATGCCATCATGGAGCAATATCATTTAAGCTACCAATTTAGGGATATTGTATTGGGGAATAAAAATAAGATCATACAATGTACATAAAATATGGAAGCACACCGCGACTATGACTCTGGGATTTTTTTAGGGGTCAATACCCGTGTAGTGGTTCGTAGAGGGTCTCATAATGCACTACCCAACCTTAGAAGGGTATGGAGGAGGATTCTTCGTGAGCCAGTAGAAATAGGGTCATGAAATATCACATATGGACGAAGGCAAAGTGACAATAAGTGACAATAATATAACCCTAATTATGGCTCGATGGTGAATGACTAGTATAGTTTTTTCTCTATTTGTTGCTCCACTTTTGTGAGACAATCATCTGAATTGGTTGCCATCATGGAGGAATGTCATTTAAGCTACCAATTTAGGGATATTGTATTGGGGAATCTAAAATAAGATCATGCAATGTACATGAAATATGGAAGCCCACCGCGACTATGACTCTGAGATTTTTTTAGGGGTCAATACCCATGTAATGGTTCGTAGAGGGTATCATAATGCACTACCCAACCTTAGAAGGGTATGGAGGGGGATTCTTCGTGATCCGGTACAAATAGGGTCATGAAATATAACATATGTACACATGCAAAGTGACAATAATATAACCGTAATTATGGCTCGGTGGTGAACGACTAGTATAATTTTTTCTCCATTTGTTGCTCCACTTTTGTGGGACAATCATCTAGATTGGTTTCCATCATGGAGGAATGTCATTTAAGCTACCAATTTAGGGATATTGTATTGGGGAATCAAAAATAAGATCATACAATGTACATGAAATATGGAAGCCCACCGAGCCTATGACTCTGGGATTTTTTTAGGGGTCAATACCCATGTAATGGTTCGTAGAGGGTATCATAATGCACTACCCAACCTTAGAAGGGTATGGAGGGGGATTCTTCGTGATTCGGTACAAATAGGGTCATGAAATATAACATATGTACGCATGCAAAGTGACAATAATATAACCCTAATTATGGCTCGATGGTGAACGACTAGTATAGTTTTTTCTCTATTTGTTGCTCCACTTTTGTGAGACAATCATATGAATTGGTTGCCATCATGGAGGAATGTCATTTAAGCTCCAATTTAGGTATATTGTATTGGGGATTCTAAAATAAGATCATACAATGTACATGAAATATGGAAGCCCACCGCGACTATGACTCTGAGATTTTTTTAGGGGTCAATACCCGTGTAGTGGTTTGTAGAGGGTCTCATTATGCACTACCCAACCTTAGAAGGGTATGCAGGAGGATTCTTCGTAATCCGGTACAAATAGGGTCATGAAATATAACATTTGTTCGAAGGCAAAGTGACAATAAGTGACAATAATATAACCCTAATTATGGCTCAGTGGTGAACGACTAGTATAATTTTTTCTCCATTTGTTGCTCCACTTTTGTGGGATAATCATCTAGATTGGTTGCCATCATGGAGGAATGTCATTTAAGCTACAAATTTAGGGATATTGTATTGGGCAATCAAAAATAAGATCATACAATGTACATGAAATATGGAAGCCCACCGCGACTACGACTCTGGGATTTTTTTAGGGTTCAATATCCATGTAGTGGTTCGTAGAGGGTCTCATAATTCAGTACCCAACCTTAGAAGGGTATGGAGGATGATTCTTCGTGATCTGGTACAAATAGGGTCATGAAATATAACATATATACGAATGCAAAGTGATAATAAGTGACAATAATATAACCTTAATTATGGCTCGATGGTGAATGACTAATATAGTTTTTCTCCATTTGTTGCTCCACTTTTGTGGGCCAATCATCTGGATTGGTTGCCATTATGGAGGAATGTCATTTAAGCTACCAATTTAGGGGTATTGTATTAGGCAATCAAAAATAAGATCATACAATGTACATGAAATATGGAAGCCCACCGCGACTATGACTCTGGTATTTTTTTAGGGGTCAATACCTGTGTAGTGGTTCATAGAGGGTCTCATAATGCACTACCCAACCGTAGAATGGTATGGAAGAGGATTCTTCGTGATCTGGTACAAATAGGGTCATGAAATATAACATATGTACAAAGGCAAAGTGACAATATGGTGAACGACTAGTATAGTTTTTTCTCCATTTGTTGCTCTACTTTTGTGGGACAATCATCTGGATTGGTTGCCATCATGGAGGAATGTCATTTAAGCTACCAATTTAGGGATATTGTATTGGGGAATCAAAAAAAAGATCATACAATGTACATGAAATATGGAAGCCCACCGCGACTACGACTCTGGGATTTTTTTAGGGGTCAATACCCATGTAGTGGTTCGTAGAGGGTCTCATAATGCACTACCCAACCTTAGAAGGGTATGGAGGAGGATTCTTCATGATCCGGTACAAGTAGGGTCATGAAATATAACATATGCACGAATGCAAAGTGACAATAATATAACCCTAATTATGGCTCGATGGTGAATGACTAGTATAGTTTGTTCTCCATTTGTTGCTCCACTTTTGTGGGCCAATCATCTGGATTGGTTTCCATCATGGAGGAATGTCATTTAAGCTACCTATTTAGGGATATTGTATTAGGCAATAAAAAATAAGATCATACAATGTACATGAAATATGGAAGCCCACCGCGACTATGACTCCGCGATTTTTTTAGGGATCAATACCTGTGTAGTGGTTCGTAGAGGGTCTCATAATGCACTACCCAACCATAGAATGGTATGGAAGAGGATTCTTCGTGATCTGGTACAAATAGGGTCATGAAATATAACATATGTACAAAGGCAAAGTGACAATAAGTGACAATCATATAACCCTAATTATGGCTCGATGGTGAACGACTAGTATAGTTTTTTCTCCATTTGTTGCTCCACTTTTGTGGGACAATCATCTGGATTGGTTGCCATCATGGAGGAATGTCAATTAAGCTACCAATTTAGGGATATTGTATTGGGGAATCAAAAATAATATCATACAATATACATGAAATATGGAAGCCCACCGCGACTACTACTCTGGGATTTTTTTAGGGGTCAATACCCATGTAGTGATTCGTAGAGGTCTCATAATGCACTATCCAACCATAGAATGGTATGCAAGAGGATTCTTCATGATCCAATACAAATAGGGTCATGAAATATAACATATGTACGAAGGCAAAGTGACAATAAGTTACAATAATATAACCCTAATTATGGCTCGATGGTGAACGACTAGTATAGTTTTTTCTCCATTTGTTGCTCCACTTTTGTGGGACAATCATCTGGATTGGATGCCATCATGGAGCAATATCATTTAAGCTACCAATTTAGGGATATTGTATTGGGGAATAAAAATAAGATCATACAATGTACATAAAATATGGAAGCACACCGCGACTATGACTCTGGGATTTTTTTAGGGGTCAATACCCGTGTAGTGGTTCGTAGAGGGTCTCATAATGCACTACCCAACCTTATAAGGGTATGGAGGAGGATTCTTCGTGAGCCAGTAGAAATAGGGTCATGAAATATCACATATGGACGAAGGCAAAGTGACAATAAGTGACAATAATATAACCCTAATTATGGCTCCATGGTGAATGACTAGTATAGTTTTTTCTCTATTTGTTGCTCCACTTTTGTGAGACAATCATCTGAATTGGTTGCCATCATGGAGGAATGTCATTTAAGCTACCAATTTAGGGATATTGTATTGGGGAATCTAAAATAAGATCATACAATGTACATGAAATATGGAAGCCCACCGCGACTATGACTCTGAGATTTTTTTAGGGGTCAATACCCATGTAATGGTTCGTAGAGGGTATCATAATGCACTACCCAACCTTAGAAGGGTATGGAGGGGGATTCTTCGTGATCCGGTACAAATAGGGTCATGAAATATAACATATGTACGCATGCAAAGTGACAATAATATAACCGTAATTATGGCTCGGTGGTGAACGACTAGTATAGTTTTTTCTCCATTTGTTGCTCCACTTTTGTGGGACAATCATCTAGATTGGTTTCCATCATGGAGGAATGTCATTTAAGCTACCAATTTAGGGATATTGTATTGGGGAATCAAAAATAAGATCATACAATGTACATGAAATATGGAAGCCCACCGAGACTATGACTCTGGGATTTTTTTAGGGGTCAATACCCATGTAATGGTTCGTAGAGGGTATCACAATGCACTACCCAACCTTAGAAGGGTATGGAGGGGGATTCTTCGTGATCCGGTACAAATAGGGTCATGAAATATAACATATGTACGCATGCAAAGTGACAATAATATAACCCTAATTATGGCTCGATGGTGAACGACTAGTATAGTTTTTTCTCCATTTGTTGCTCCACTTTTGTGGGACAATCATCTGGATTGGATGCCATCATGGAGCAATATCATTTAAGCTACCAATTTAGGGATATTGTATTGGGGAATAAAAATAAGATCATACAATGTACATAAAATATGGAAGCACACCGCGACTATGACTCTGGGATTTTTTTAGGGGTCAATACCCGTGTAGTGGTTCATAGAGGGTCTCATAATGCACTACCCAACCTTAGAAGGGTATGGAGGAGGATTCTTCGTGAGCCAGTAGAAATAGGGTCATGAAATATCACATATGGACGAAGGCAAAGTGACAATAAGTGACAATAATATAACCCTAATTATGGCTCGATGGTGAATGACTAGTATAGTTTTTTCTCTATTTGTTGCTCCACTTTTGTGAGACAATCATCTGAATTGGTTGCCATCATGGAGGAATGTCATTTAAGCTACCAATTTAGGGATATTGTATTGGGGAATCTAAAATAAGATCATGCAATGTACATGAAATATGGAAGCCCACCGCGACTATGACTCTGAGATTTTTTTAGGGGTCAATACCCATGTAATGGTTCATAGAGGGTATCATAATGCACTACCCAACCTTAGAAGGGTATGGAGGGGGATTCTTCGTGATCCGGTACAAATAGGGTCATGAAATATAACATATGTACGCATGCAAAGTGACAATAATATAACCGTAATTATGGCTCGGTGGTGAACGACTAGTATAATTTTTTCTCCATTTGTTGCTCCACTTTTGTGGGACAATCATCTAGATTGGTTTCCATCATGGAGGAATGTCATTTAAGCTACCAATTTAGGGATATTGTATTGGGGAATCAAAAATAAGATCATACAATGTACATGAAATATGGAAGCCCACCGAGCCTATGACTCTGGGATTTTTTTAGGGGTCAATACCCATGTAATGGTTCGTAGAGGGTATCATAATGCACTACCCAACCTTAGAAGGGTATGGAGGGGGATTCTTCGTGATTCGGTACAAATAGGGTCATGAAATATAACATATGTACGCATGCAAAGTGACAATAATATAACCCTAATTATGGCTCGATGGTGAACGACTAGTATAGTTTTTTCTCTATTTGTTGCTCCACTTTTGTGAGACAATCATATGAATTGGTTGCCATCATAGAGGAATGTCATTTAAGCTCCAATTTAGGTATATTGTATTGGGGATTCTAAAATAAGATCATACAATGTACATGAAATATGGAAGCCCACCGCGACTATGACTCTGAGATTTTTTTAGGGGTCAATACCCGTGTAGTGGTTTGTAGAGGGTCTCATTATGCACTACCCAACCTTAGAAGGGTATGCAGGAGGATTCTTCGTAATCCGGTACAAATAGGGTCATGAAATATAACATTTGTTCGAAGGCAAAGTGACAATAAGTGACAATAATATAACCCTAATTATGGCTCAGTGGTGAACGACTAGTATAATTTTTTCTCCATTTGTTGCTCCACTTTTGTGGGATAATCATCTAGATTGGTTGCCATCATGGAGGAATGTCATTTAAGCTACAAATTTAGGGATATTGTATTGGGCAATCAAAAATAAGATCATACAATGTACATGAAATATGGAAGCCCACCGCGACTACGACTCTGGGATTTTTTTAGGGTTCAATATCCATGTAGTGGTTCGTAGAGGGTCTCATAATTCAGTACCCAACCTTAGAAGGGTATGGAGGATGATTCTTTGTGATCTGGTACAAATAGGGTCATGAAATATAACATATATACGAATGCAAAGTGATAATAAGTGACAATAATATAACCTTAATTATGGCTCGATGGTGAATGACTAATATAGTTTTTCTCCATTTGTTGCTCCACTTTTGTGGGCCAATCATCTGGATTGGTTGCCATTATGGAGGAATGTCATTTAAGCTACCAATTTAGGGGTATTGTATTAGGCAATCAAAAATAAGATCATACAATGTACATGAAATATGGAAGCCCACCGCGACTATGACTCTGGTATTTTTTTAGGGGTCAATACCTGTGTAGTGGTTCATAGAGGGTCTCATAATGCACTACCCAACCGTAGAATGGTATGGAAGAGGATTCTTCGTGATCTGGTACAAATAGGGTCATGAAATATAACATATGTACAAAGGCAAAGTGACAATATGGTGAACGACTAGTATAGTTTTTTCTCCATTTGTTGCTCTACTTTTGTGGGACAATCATCTGGATTGGTTGCCATCATGGAGGAATGTCATTTAAGCTACCAATTTAGGGATATTGTATTGGGGAATCAAAAATAAGATCATACAATGTACATGAAATATGGAAGCCCACCGCGACTACGACTCTGGGATTTTTTTAGGGGTCAATACCCATGTAGTGGTTCGTAGAGGGTCTCATAATGCACTACCCAACCTTAGAAGGGTATGGAGGAGGATTCTTCATGATCCGGTACAAGTAGGGTCATGAAATATAACATATGCACGAATGCAAAGTGACAATAATATAACCCTAATTATGGCTCGATGGTGAATGACTAGTATAGTTTGTTCTCCATTTGTTGCTCCACTTTTGTGGGCCAATCATCTGGATTGGTTTCCATCATGGAGGAATGTCATTTAAGCTACCTATTTAGGGATATTGTATTAGGCAATAAAAAATAAGGTCATACAATGTACATGAAATATGGAAGCCCACCGCGACTATGACTCCGCGATTTTTTTAGGGATCAATACCTGTGTAGTGGTTCGTAGAGGGTCTCATAATGCACTACCCAACCATAGAATGGTATGGAAGAGGATTCTTCGTGATCTGGTACAAATAGGGTCATGAAATATAACATATGTACAAAGGCAAAGTGACAATAAGTGACAATCATATAACCCTAATTATGGCTCGATGGTGAACGACTAGTATAGTTTTTTCTCCATTTGTAGCTCCACTTTTGTGGGACAATCATCTGGATTGGTTGCCATCATGGAGGAATGTCAATTAAGCTACCAATTTAGGGATATTGTATTGGGGAATCAAAAATAATATCATACAATATACATGAAATATGGAAGCCCACCGCGACTACTACTCTGGGATTTTTTTAGGGGTCAATACCCATGTAGTGATTCGTAGAGGTCTCATAATGCACTATCCAACCATAGAATGGTATGCAAGAGGATTCTTCATGATCCAATACAAATAGGGTCATGAAATATAACATATGTACGAAGGCAAAGTGACAATAAGTTACAATAATATAACCCTAATTATGGCTCGATGGTGAACGACTAGTATAGTTTTTTCTCCATTTGTTGCTCCACTTTTGTGGGACAATCATCTGGATTGGATGCCATCATGGAGCAATATCATTTAAGCTACCAATTTAGGGATATTGTATTGGGGAATAAAAATAAGATCATACAATGTACATAAAATATGGAAGCACACCGCGACTATGACTCTGGGATTTTTTTAGGGGTCAATACCCGTGTAGTGGTTCGTAGAGGGTCTCATAATGCACTACCCAACCTTATAAGGGTATGGAGGAGGATTCTTCGTGAGCCAGTAGAAATAGGGTCATGAAATATCACATATGGACGAAGGCAAAGTGACAATAAGTGACAATAATATAACCCTAATTATGGCTCCATGGTGAATGACTAGTATAGTTTTTTCTCTATTTGTTGCTCCACTTTTGTGAGACAATCATCTGAATTGGTTGCCATCATGGAGGAATGTCATTTAAGCTACCAATTTAGGGATATTGTATTGGGGAATCTAAAATAAGATCATACAATGTACATGAAATATGGAAGCCCACCGCGACTATGACTCTGAGATTTTTTTAGGGGTCAATACCCATGTAATGGTTCGTAGAGGGTATCATAATGCACTACCCAACCTTAGAAGGGTATGGAGGGGGATTCTTCGTGATCCGGTACAAATAGGGTCATGAAATATAACATATGTACGCATGCAAAGTGACAATAATATAACCGTAATTATGGCTCGGTGGTGAACGACTAGTATAGTTTTTTCTCCATTTGTTGCTCCACTTTTGTGGGACAATCATCTAGATTGGTTTCCATCATGGAGGAATGTCATTTAAGCTACCAATTTAGGGATATTGTATTGGGGAATCAAAAATAAGATCATACAATGTACATGAAATATGGAAGCCCACCGAGCCTATGACTCTGGGATTTTTTTAGGGGTCAATACCCATGTAATGGTTCGTAGAGGGTATCATAATGCACTACCCAACCTTAGAAGGGTATGGAGGGGGATTCTTCGTGATTCGGTACAAATAGGGTCATGAAATATAACATATGTACGCATGCAAAGTGACAATAATATAACCCTAATTATGGCTCGATGGTGAACGACTAGTATAGTTTTTTCTCTATTTGTTGCTCCACTTTTGTGAGACAATCATATGAATTGGTTGCCATCATAGAGGAATGTCATTTAAGCTCCAATTTAGGTATATTGTATTGGGGATTCTAAAATAAGATCATACAATGTACATGAAATATGGAAGCCCACCGCGACTATGACTCTGAGATTTTTTTAGGGGTCAATACCCGTGTAGTGGTTTGTAGAGGGTCTCATTATGCACTACCCAACCTTAGAAGGGTATGCAGGAGGATTCTTCGTAATCCGGTACAAATAGGGTCATGAAATATAACATTTGTTCGAAGGCAAAGTGACAATAAGTGACAATAATATAACCCTAATTATGGCTCAGTGGTGAACGACTAGTATAATTTTTTCTCCATTTGTTGCTCCACTTTTGTGGGATAATCATCTAGATTGGTTGCCATCATGGAGGAATGTCATTTAAGCTACAAATTTAGGGATATTGTATTGGGCAATCAAAAATAAGATCATACAATGTACATGAAATATGGAAGCCCACCGCGACTACGACTCTGGGATTTTTTTAGGGTTCAATATCCATGTAGTGGTTCGTAGAGGGTCTCATAATTCAGTACCCAACCTTAGAAGGGTATGGAGGATGATTCTTTGTGATCTGGTACAAATAGGGTCATGAAATATAACATATATACGAATGCAAAGTGATAATAAGTGACAATAATATAACCTTAATTATGGCTCGATGGTGAATGACTAATATAGTTTTTCTCCATTTGTTGCTCCACTTTTGTGGGCCAATCATCTGGATTGGTTGCCATTATGGAGGAATGTCATTTAAGCTACCAATTTAGGGGTATTGTATTAGGCAATCAAAAATAAGATCATACAATGTACATGAAATATGGAAGCCCACCGCGACTATGACTCTGGTATTTTTTTAGGGGTCAATACCTGTGTAGTGGTTCATAGAGGGTCTCATAATGCACTACCCAACCGTAGAATGGTATGGAAGAGGATTCTTCGTGATCTGGTACAAATAGGGTCATGAAATATAACATATGTACAAAGGCAAAGTGACAATATGGTGAACGACTAGTATAGTTTTTTCTCCATTTGTTGCTCTACTTTTGTGGGACAATCATCTGGATTGGTTGCCATCATGGAGGAATGTCATTTAAGCTACCAATTTAGGGATATTGTATTGGGGAATCAAAAATAAGATCATACAATGTACATGAAATATGGAAGCCCACCGCGACTACGACTCTGGGATTTTTTTAGGGGTCAATACCCATGTAGTGGTTCGTAGAGGGTCTCATAATGCACTACCCAACCTTAGAAGGGTATGGAGGAGGATTCTTCATGATCCGGTACAAGTAGGGTCATGAAATATAACATATGCACGAATGCAAAGTGACAATAATATAACCCTAATTATGGCTCGATGGTGAATGACTAGTATAGTTTGTTCTCCATTTGTTGCTCCACTTTTGTGGGCCAATCATCTGGATTGGTTTCCATCATGGAGGAATGTCATTTAAGCTACCTATTTAGGGATATTGTATTAGGCAATAAAAAATAAGATCATACAATGTACATGAAATATGGAAGCCCACCGCGACTATGACTCCGCGATTTTTTTAGGGATCAATACCTGTGTAGTGGTTCGTAGAGGGTCTCATAATGCACTACCCAACCATAGAATGGTATGGAAGAGGATTCTTCGTGATCTGGTACAAATAGGGCCATGAAATATAACATATGTACAAAGGCAAAGTGACAATAAGTGACAATCATATAACCCTAATTATGGCTCGATGGTGAACGACTAGTATAGTTTTTTCTCCATTTGTTGCTCCACTTTTGTGGGACAATCATCTGGATTGGTTGCCATCATGGAGGAATGTCAATTAAGCTACCAATTTAGGGATATTGTATTGGGGAATCAAAAATAATATCATACAATATACATGAAATATGGAAGCCCACCGCGACTACTACTCTGGGATTTTTTTAGGGGTCAATACCCATGTAGTGATTCGTAGAGGTCTCATAATGCACTATCCAACCATAGAATGGTATGCAAGAGGATTCTTCATGATCCAATACAAATAGGGTCATGAAATATAACATATGTACGAAGGCAAAGTGACAATAAGTTACAATAATATAACCCTAATTATGGCTCGATGGTGAACGACTAGTATAGTTTTTTCTCCATTTGTTGCTCCACTTTTGTGGGACAATCATCTGGATTGGATGCCATCATGGAGCAATATCATTTAAGCTACCAATTTAGGGATATTGTATTGGGGAATAAAAATAAGATCATACAATGTACATAAAATATGGAAGCACACCGCGACTATGACTCTGGGATTTTTTTAGGGGTCAATACCCGTGTAGTGGTTCGTAGAGGGTCTCATAATGCACTACCCAACCTTATAAGGGTATGGAGGAGGATTCTTCGTGAGCCAGTAGAAATAGGGTCATGAAATATCACATATGGACGAAGGCAAAGTGACAATAAGTGACAATAATATAACCCTAATTATGGCTCCATGGTGAATGACTAGTATAGTTTTTTCTCTATTTGTTGCTCCACTTTTGTGAGACAATCATCTGAATTGGTTGCCATCATGGAGGAATGTCATTTAAGCTACCAATTTAGGGATATTGTATTGGGGAATCTAAAATAAGATCATACAATGTACATGAAATATGGAAGCCCACCGCGACTATGACTCTGAGATTTTTTTAGGGGTCAATACCCATGTAATGGTTCGTAGAGGGTATCATAATGCACTACCCAACCTTAGAAGGGTATGGAGGGGGATTCTTCGTGATCCGGTACAAATAGGGTCATGAAATATAACATATGTACGCATGCAAAGTGACAATAATATAACCGTAATTATGGCTCGGTGGTGAACGACTAGTATAGTTTTTTCTCCATTTGTTGCTCCACTTTTGTGGGACAATCATCTAGATTGGTTTCCATCATGGAGGAATGTCATTTAAGCTACCAATTTAGGGATATTGTATTGGGGAATCAAAAATAAGATCATACAATGTACATGAAATATGGAAGCCCACCGAGACTATGACTCTGGGATTTTTTTAGGGGTCAATACCCATGTAATGGTTCGTAGAGGGTATCATAATGCACTACCCAACCTTAGAAGGGTATGGAGGGGGATTCTTCGTGATCCGGTACAAATAGGGTCATGAAATATAACATATGTACGCATGCAAAGTGACAATAATATAACCCTAATTATGGCTCGATGGTGAACGACTAGTATAGTTTTTTCTCTATTTGTTGCTCCACTTTTGTGAGACAATCATATGAATTGGTTGCCATCATGGAGGAATGTCATTTAAGCTCCAATTTAGGTATATTGTATTGGGGATTCTAAAATAAGATCATACAATGTACATGAAATATGGAAGCCCGTGTAGTGGTTTGTAGAGGGTCTCATTATGCACTACCCAACCTTAGAAGGGTATGCAGGAGGATTCTTCGTAATACGGTACAAATAGGGTCATGAAATATAACATTTGTTCGAAGGCAAAGTGACAATAAGTGACAATGATATAACCCTAATTATGGCTCAGTGGTGAACGACTAGTATAGTTTTTTCTCCATTTGTTGCTCCACTTTTGTGGGATAATCATCTAGATTGGTTGCCATCATGGAGGAATGTCATTTAAGCTACAAATTTAGGGATATTGTATTGGGCAATCAAAAATAAGATCATACAATATACATGAAATATGGAAGCCCACCGCGACTACGAGTCTGGGATTTTTTTAGGGTTCAATATCCATGTATTGGTTCGTAGAGGGTCTCATAATTCATTACCCAACCTTAGAAGGGTATGGAGGAGGATTCTTCGTGATCCGGTACAAATAGGGTCATGAAATATAACATATGTACGAATGCAAAGTGATAATAAGTGACAATAATATAACCTTAATTATGGCTCGATGGTGAATGACTAATATAGTTTTTCTCCATTTGTTGCTCCACTTTTATGGGCCAATCATCTGGATTGGTTGCCATTATGGAGGAATGTCATTTAAGCTACCAATTTAGGGGTATTGTATTAGGCAATCAAAAATAAGATCATACAATGTACATGAAATATGGAAGCCCACCGCGACTATGACTCTGGTATTTTTTTAGGGGTCAATACCTGTGTAGTGGTTCATAGAGGGTCTCATAATGCACTACCCAACCGTAGAATGGTACGGAAGAGGATTCTTCGTCATCTGGTACAAATAGGGTCATGAAATATAACATATGTACAAAGGCAAAGTGACAATATGGTGAACGACTAGTATAGTTTTTTATCCATTTGTTGTTCCACTTTTGTGGGACAATCATCTGGATTGGTTGCCATCATGGAGGAATGTCATTTAAGCTACCAATTAAGGGATATTGTATTGGGGAATCAAAAATAAGATCATACAATGTACATGAAATATGGAAGCCCACCGCGACTACGACTCTGGGATTTTTTTAGGGGTCAATACCCGTGTAGTGGTTCGTAGAGGTCTCATAATGCACTACCCAACCCTAGAATGGTATGGAAGAGGATTCTTTGTGATCCGATATAAATAGGGTCATGAAATATAACATATGTAAGAAGGCAAAGTGTAACAACCCAAATTTTTGGAAAATAGAAATAAATGGATTTATTAAAATACCAAATTTTGGAGACAACAAAAACTTTTATTTTAAATACAAGATGAATTTCTTGTCTTTTAAAACCTGTGAATTTGAGCATTTGCTCCCAGGCTTCCAATAAAAAGAAAGAATCTGAGAAAGGTTTGAAAACAAATCCTTTGAGCCAAACAATTTAAACCCTCCAAAAAGAAACTATTTGGAAAGGAAGTAAAATCTTATTTCAAGAAACCTAGATGGTTTTTAAAACAATAGAATGAAAAGATTCCATTTTTGAAAATTATTTTTTCCTTCATCAAATGAAGATTTCCAAAATAATTTGTATGTATATACTACCTTATTCCAAATGTTAACCCTTTGAAAACCTCCCCTGATTTCTTAGCCAAACTCGAAGACCCAAAAATAAGACCTGTGCTTATTAAATGAGTTAATCAAAATAGTTTTTCTACAGATTTCAATCTTGCATAAGTGCAGGCCAAATCCATTTGGGAAACATCGTTCAAATAAACAAAGTCATCCAATCCCATGCAACAAGGAAGAAAACATAAAGAAATGAGAAGAAATACAAAACCCTAAATCGGGAAGATAAGAAAAGCTATCTTCAAAATATTATTGCCTACCCCTTTTGCCCTTCTATATTAAGAAAATCTTTGATCTAGACCATCATGCATCTCTCCACCACAACTAAGAACAAGTTACAAAGAATCAAATACAATAAAGTTGGAAACAAAAATCAACTTGGAACCCTATCCAAATTTCTACCAAAGTGTGAATTCAAATAAGAGGTCATTCCCAACTCCATCTCATCTCCAAGAAACCCAACACTTTTGGGCCAAGATAAAACCTTTTATCTATTATTGCATGCATGCATAGTATTCTCAAAGACATGTAGTTCTATGATTTCATGTGGGTTATTGTTGGTTGTGCATTGTTTAGATAAGCCCCACCAAACTAGCATAAGCATTAGAGAAGAACCACAAAGACCAAAAGAGACCAGGAATAAAAGGAATAAAGAAAAGAGAAGAAAATTGTGATCTAGAAAATGTTATTGACTGCACCACTTTGAGCCCTTAGGTTAAGCAATCTACAGCTCACCTTCAGGTTTGACCTTTTAGTTGAGCTTAACCAAGTTATGGACTAACTCAACCAACAAGCCATTACCCAAATTTCAAACTGGAGCCTCACTCAAACTTGAGCCAAAGTTTGAATCTGAATCAGGAACTATATCAAGTTTGAAATATAAATTTTTGCAAAACAATATATTTCTTCATAACAAAAATATGTTTGGAGTCCTTATCCAATATCTTGACCAACCCAAATTGAAAATTTCGAAAATTCAAACTTTGACTTCTTGCGGACTTTTCATCAAACACCTGGTGGGCATCTGAGCCACTTGTTGCTGTCGTCGTGGTGAAACAACATATGCCATGGGATGGCTTAAATGGGGTTCGAGCTAGATGCTGGTGGATTCGGGAGAGGGGAACGAGCTAAAAAGCATGACAGAAAGAGACACTGATCTACCCAGGTTCGGGGCTCTCGTAAGGAGATAACACCCCTACTCCTGCTCTACTGGTTGTATATTTGGGTTGATGTAGTACACAACAATGGTGCTTCCAAGCTCTCTGCTAGAGAAGGAAGATGAACTGCTAAGTGTAGGAACACAGAGTGACCAACCCTTTACCAGGGCTCCCTATGCCACCTTATATAGTGGTGGCCAGGGTTACAACGGTCATACAAGACCACAAGACACGGGCTACACTCCAAACAGGAGCTGGTGACGATGGCAGAGACCCTTGACTTTGCCCCTGATTGCTCTCGATGGGACGCCATATCCCTGTACCTTGTACCTCTTGAACTGTGGCCTTACCTCTGTGCGGTGAGCTCGTACTTGTGCACAGTGAGGGTAGGTAACCTCCACTGTGCACCCTGCCATCTTACTCTGCTACCATGCTTGGATGTTTTCTTCCTTGATTGTAGGGATATGACACCTTGGTTGACTTAAGTATCCCGGATATGACCGTTGGCCATACCCAGGACATATATGCCGGACCAACGACCTACGAGGGTCGGGTAATCCGGCCTCCCCTGCTCCTGCACAACACACCAAATGGTTAGGCCGGCATATCTAAGTATATGCCGGCACACATATACCAGTATTCCGGCTATACCGGCATATCCAAGTATTAGCCGGGATACACACATATGCCGGCCTGGCCGATGCTCTTATATTCCGGCCAGGCCCTTTCTTGATAACCCGGCATAAGTCAACCATAGACTTTGTGTCTTTCTAGTCTCTTGACCCTACCGGGGGTTATCCCCCCAACACTAGTCCCCGAAGCTGCCGAGGTTCCCCAGTCATAGCTGTGGAGCCTCGACAGGTTCAACATACCTTTCTTCATTATGTCCCGGTGATCAGATTATATCCCGGCCTCTGTTCCTGTTCCAAAACTTATTCCGGCCGGTCCCAAGGGTATTCCGGACGGAACATATACATCGGGCAGTTAATCCGACATATAGACGAGTCTTCCTCGAGAAGCCATGCCTGACAGCTTTGCATCGAAACTTGTAACTGTCCTGCCACCTCGAACGGTCACCCACGATGTGACGGTTCACAGTGCAGTTACTCCTCGCCATCATTGCGTCATGGCACGGTTACCGGAACCGCCGCCCCACTCTGTGCCGCCACGTGGCGACTCTCTGCAGGAACGGTCGGGGGAGTGGAGCACTACCCACGATCCCCACGACCCTGCCTCTTCGGTATAAATATGGGGTGGGGGTAAACTTGCTCTTTTTACCCCCGCCACAGTGCCTTCTTCCTCTTCTGCTCTCCTGCCCCTTGCGCTTCGCCGCCGGGCCGAGGGACAGAGAAGGAGCGCCGCCGACGACCCGCTCTACTCCGGCGCCGACGCCCGACGACGCACGGCATCACCATTGACGACGCCGCCGCCGCCGCCTCTTCTCTCTGCAGCATTGCAGGGAGATTGGATCTTCTTCTGTACGCTCGCCGTCGTTGTTCTTTCGCCGTCGGCCAAACTCCGGTGAGTTCCTCTCTCCCTCTGTTCTTCCTCTTTGATGCTTCTTCATAGCTTCGCATTGGTAGCCATATCCGCATAGATCTAGTGCAGTTCCTCTCTGGATTCGACTAGCATTGCTAACAGCGCTCACAGGTGTTCTTCCTTAGAATTTTTACCCTTATTTGTTTCCTGTTTTAACTGGCTCGGTAGATCTTTGATTTCTGCTAACCTTGGGGAGAGTGGTATGCCGGAGAGACTAACCTCCCTCTTTTCTCCGGCCTTGATAGGAATAACATCACGGGACTCCGGCTCTCACGCCTTGTCCCGGCCACTAAGATGGCATCTTCAAGCATGACGGGCACCTCGGCCTCTGAGGAAGATACCTCGGCCCGAGCCCAAGGATGCTCCGGCTGGGAGGGGTCGGAGGTTACTCCGGCCGACATATCCTGGGTCACCTCCACCAGGAGAGTCCCGGAGGGCGTAGCATGCCGGCTACCAGCAGGAGAAACTGTGCCGGCACCTGAACCCGGCGAACGCGTCGTCTTCATCGCCCACTTCGAGCGTGGCTTCGGCCTGCCGGCATCGGACTTCTTCCGGGACTTCCTCAACACCTACGACCTACAACCTCATCATATCCCGGCCAATGCCGTG
>QXEO01000838.1:0-30149 GCA_007115705.1 Dactylis glomerata | reverse complement strand
CATCGTGTCGAGTGCTGGCTGTAGCGTCTTGATTCTTAGAGTTTCGAGTTCTGCTAACATACGTCTTGCCGCCGCCGCCGCACCACCAACACCAAAAAACCCTAGCCACCACCACACTCATTTCCGCATCGTCACCATAATCATCCCCACCGCATCCATCGACTGCTGCCACCCGCACCCTCATTACTGCCGCCACAACCTTTCCCCCGACATAGGGTTTCTTTCCCTATTCCGTCCGTAAAAAAAAGAACACCGAAAAAAAAGGAGGGGACATGGGGCCGAACCAGCCACCCCACGCCGCACTAATTCTCTGTTAAAAAAAAGGAGGGACGTGGGGGCTGAACCAGCCACCCCACCCTGTCGCGCTGTTTTTGGAGGCTATTTGAGTGGAAAAGGGCCCATCTAAGGTTATTTTCGGATGGCCCATTAGGGTTGTACAAAATCCTTACCCTTTCCCTCATATATACCTCCTCCTAGCCATCATTAGAACTCGGATTTTGTTTAGTTAAAGACTTAGCCACGAGCTACTCTTCGCCATAGGCACAAGTGTCAAACCGACCTTTTGTACTATGCACAGACAGAATCCCACCTCTTCAATAAAGCCTTCATCTATATTCGCAATATCTTGATTGCATCTATAATTCTTGCTGGTTCTTCGATTGCTTGCACGGATTGATCCTCGTGATCAGGTTGATCTAGCTCCAGCGTGATCAATAGCCTCGGAAGTTGGTGTATCGATTGCTAAGGCGCAACGTCTCGCATGTTTGTAGTCGGATCGTCAACGTCGACCTCCACCATAATCGATAGTTATCGTCTCATCGAAAGATCGGGCACCTTTACCCTATCAAGTGGTATCAGATTTCAGGTTGATCGGTGAGATTTACTGTTTTCGTAGTGTAGATTGCATCTTCATAGCTAGAATCCACGAAAAAGCCAAAAATATTAGGATTAGATCTTTTCCTAGAAATAGTTTGAGCCTTTGCATCTTTTCTTTTCAGTATTTGCATTGTTGAATTCGTGTCTGCATCGTCGTGTCGAGTGCTGGCTGTAGCATCTTGATTCTTAGAGTTTCAAGTTTTGCTCACATACGTCTTGCCGCCGCCACCGCACCACCACCACCAAAAACCCTAGCCACCGCCACCACTCTTTCCCCGCATCGCCACCATAATCATCCCCACCGCATCCATCGACCGCTGCCACCCCCACCCTCATTACCACCGCCACAACCTTTCCCCCGACTTAGGGTTTCTTTCCCTGTTCCATCCGTAAAAAAACAACAACAAAAAAGGAAGGGACGTGGGGCCGAACCAGCCACCCCCACGCCGCAACTAATTCTCAGTTAAAAAAAAGGAGGGGACGTGGGGCCTGAACCAGCCACCCCACACCTGTCGCGCTGTTTCTGGAGGCTGTTTGAGTGGAAAAGGGCCCATCTAGGGTTATTTTCGGATGGCCCATTAGGGTTGTACGAAAATCCCTACCCTTTCCCTCATATATACCTCCTCCTAGCCGTCATTAGAACTCAGATTTTATTTAGTTAAAGACTTAGCCACGAGCTACTCTTCGCCATGGGCACAAGTGTCAAACCAACCTTTTGTACTATGCACAGACAGAATCCCACCTCTTCAATAAAGCCTTCATCTATATTCGCAATATCTTGATTGCATCTATAATTCTTGCTGGTTCTTCAATTGCTTGCAGGGATTGATCCTCGTGATCAGGTTGATCTAGCTCCGGCGTGATCAATAGCCTCAGAAGTTGGTGTATCGATTGCTAAGGCGCAACGTCTCGCACGTTTGTAGTCGGATCGTCAACGTCGACCAACACCATAATCGATAGTTATCGTCTCATCGAAAGATCGGGCACCTTTACCCTATAAAGTGGTATCAGATTTCAGGTTGATCGGTGAGATTTACTATTTTCGTAGTCTAGATTGCATCTTCATACCTAGAATCCACGAAAAAGCCAAAAATATTAGGATTAGATCTTTTCCTAGAAATAATTTGAGCCTTTGCATCTTTTCTTTTCAGTATTCGCATTGTTGAATTCGTGTCTGCATCATCGTGTCGAGTGCTGGCTGTAGCATCTTGATTCTTAGAGTTTCAAGTTTTGCTCACATACGTCTTGCCGCCGCCGCCGCACCACCACCACCAAAAACCCAAGCCACCACCACCACTCGTTTCCGCATCGCCACCATAATCATCCCCACCGCATCCATCGACCGCTGCCACCCCCCACCCTCATTACCACCGCACAACCTTTCCCCCGACTTAGGGTTTCTTTCCCTGTTCCATCCGTAAAAAAAACAACAACAAAAAAGGAAGGGACATGGGGCCGAACCAACCACCCCCACGCCGCACCTAATTCTCAGTTAAAAAAAAGGAGGGGACGTGGGGGCTGAACCAGCCACCCCACACCTGTCGCGCTGTTTCTGGAGGCTGTTTGAGTCGAAAAGGGCCCATCTAGGGTTATTTTCGGATGGCCCATTAGGGTTGTACGAAAATCCCTGCCCTTTCCCTCATATATACCTCCTCCTAGCCGTCATTAGAACTCAGATTTTATTTAGTTAAAGACTTAGCCACGAGCTACTCTTCGCCATGGGCACAAGTGTCAAACCGACCTTTTGTACTATGCACAGACAGAATCCCACCTCTTCAATAAAGCCTTCATCTATATTCGCAATATCTTGATTGCATCTATAATTCTTGCTGGTTCTTCAATTGCTTGCAGGGATTGATCCTCGTGATCAGGTTGATCTAGCTCCGGCGTGATCAATAGCCTCAGAAGTTGGTGTATCGATTGCTAAGGCGCAACGTCTCGCACGTTTGTAGTCGGATCGTCAACGTCGACCTCCACCATAATCGATAGTTATCGTCTCATCGAAAGATCGGGCACCTTTACCCTATCAAGTGGTATCAGATTTCAGGTTGATCGGTGAGATTTACTATTTTCGTAGTCTAGATTGCATCTTCATACCTAGAATCCACGAAAAAGCCAAAAAATTTAGGATTAGATCTTTTCCTAGAAACAGTTCGAGCCTTTGCATCTTTTCTTTTTAGTATTTGCATTGTTGGATTCATGTCTGCATCGTCGTGTCGAGTGCTGGCTGTAGCGTCTTGAATATTAGTGTTTCGAGTTCTGCTCACATACGTCTTGCCGCCGCCGCACCACCACCACCAAAAACCCTAGCCACCGCCACCACTTGTTTTCGCATCGCCACCATAATCATCCCCACCACATCCATCGACCACTGCCACCCCCACCCTCATTACCACCGCCACAACCTTTCCCCCGACTTAGGGTTTCTTTCCCAGTTCTGTCCGTAAAAAAAAGAACAACAAAAAAAAGGAGGGGACGTGGGGCAGAACTAGCCACCCCACGCCGCACCTAATTCTCAGTTAAAAAAAGGAGGGGACGTGGGGGCTAAACCAGCCACCCCACCCCTGTCACGCTGTTTCTGGAGGCTGTTTGAGTGGAAAAGGGCCCATCTAGGGTTATTTTCGGATGGCCCATTAGGGTTGTATGAAAATCCCTACCCTTTCCCGCATATATACCTCCTCCTAGCCATCATTAGAACTCGGATTTTGTTTAGTTAAAGACTTAGCCACGAGCTACTCTTTGCCATAGGCACAAGTGTCAAACCGACCTTTTGTACTACGCACAGACAGAATCCCACCTCTTCAATAAAGCCTTCATCTATATTCGCAATATCTTGATTGCATCTATAATTCTTGCTGGTTCTTCGATTGCTTGCAGAGATTGATCGTCGTGATCAGGTTGATCTAGCTCCGGCATGATCAATAGCCTCGGAAGTTGGTGTATCAATTTCTAAGGCGCAACATCTCGCACGTTTGTAGTCGGATCGTCAACGTCAACCTCCACCATAATCGATAGTTATCGTCTCATCGAAAGATCGGGCACCTTTACCCTATCAAGTGGTATCAGATTTTATGTTGATCGGTGAGATTTACTGTTTTCGTAGTCTAGATTGCATCTTCATACCTAGAATCCATGAAAAAGCCAAAAAAAATTAGGATTAGATCTTTTCCTAGAAACACTTCGAGCCTTTGCATCTTTTCTTTTCAGTACTTGCATTGTGGAATTCGTGTCTGCATCATCGTGTCGAGTGCTGGCTGTAGCGTCTTGATTCTTAGAGTTTCGAGTTCTGCTCACATACGTCTTGCCGCCGCCGCACCACCACCACCAAAAACCCTAGCCACTGCCACCACTCGTTTCTGCATCGCCACCATAATCATCCCTACCGCATCCATCGACCACTGCCACCCCCACCCTCATTACCACCGCCACAACCTTTCCCCCGACTTAGGGTTTCTTTCCCTGTTCCATCCATAAAAAAAAGAACAACGAAAAAAAGGAGGGGATGTGGGGCCGAACCAGCCACCCCATGTCGCACCTAATTCTCAGTTAAAAAAGGAGTGGACATGGGGGCTGAACCAGCCACCCCACCCCTGTCGTGCCGTTTCTGGAGGCTGTTTGAGTGGAAAAGGGCCCATCTAGGGTTATTTTCGGATGGCCCATTAGGGTTGTACAAAAATCCCTGCCCTTTCCCTCATATATACCTCCTCCTAGCCGTCATTAGAACTCGGATTTTGTTTAGTTAAAGACTTAGCCACGAGCTACTCTTCGCCATAGGCACAAGTGTCAAACCGACCTTTTGTACTACGCATAGACAGAATCCCACCTCTTCAATAAAGCCTTCATCTATATTCGCAATATCTTGATTGCATCTATAATTCTTGCTGGTTCTTCGATTGCTTGCAGGGATTGATCCTCGTGATCAGGTTGATCTAGCTCCGGCGTGATCAATAGCCTCGGAAGTTGGTGTATCGATTGCTAAGGCGCAACGTCTCACACGTTTGTAGTCGGATCGTCAATGTCGACCTCCACCATAATCGATAGTTATCGTCTCATCAAAAGATCGGGCACCTTTACCCTATCAAGTGGTATCAGATTTCAGGTTGATCGGTGAGATTTACTGTTTTCATAGTCTAGATTGCATCTTCATACCTAGAATCCACGAAAAAGCCAAAAATATTAGGATTAGACTTTTCCTAGAAACAGTTCGAGCCTTTGCATCTTTTCTTTTCAGTATTTGCATTGTTGAATTCGTGTCTGCATCGTCATGTCGAGTGCTGGCTGTAGCGTCTTGATTCTTAGAGTTTCGAGTTCTGCTCACATACGTCTTGCCACCGCCGCCGCACCACCACCACCAAAAACCCTAGCCACCGCCACCTCGTTTCCGCATCGCCACCATAATCATCCCCACCGCATCCATCGACCGCTGCCACCCCCACCCTCATTACCGCCGCCACAACCTTTCCCCCGACTAAGGGTATGAAAAAAAAGAACAATGAAACCCAAACCGGCCCCCACTGATAAGAATCACGCCGGCGATCCTAGGAGTTTTGTCCCGATCTTTCACAGCGAGTCAAACCAATAGATAAATCTTCCAATCACGCGAAGAACGCAACCTGAAGAAGAGGAACGAATCCAGCAAGCAACGTGAAGAGATCAACACGCCTCAAACCTGAGCCTGATAATCCTTGATGAACACAAGAACCTTCACATCAATGTATTTGATAAACACGGCAGCACCGTTTCCCCGGAGGGATGATACACGGTGGAGCACACGATAGTTTTCGACTAAACAACTGAACTCCCCTAAACCCTAGACTGCTGGCCTCCTTATATAGATGGCCAGAAAACTGTTGGGCTTGGACAGGCCCAAACCCAAAACACAAATAAACCTAAGTGGCCCATAACATGACCTGACACACGAAATAACATAAACAGGTATATAAATTGCTGACACAACCTTAGACTAAATTATCTCATATCGTAGGTCGTCCTGGCGTGCCAATCTGCAATGAGCTTCCCTCATCTTGGTGGAGTCCTGAAATTGGGCTTCACCTCCTCCTTCGTGCCCATATCATCCTCCCCCCCTTCAAAAAGCGTTGTCCCCAACGCGTGAGGGTCTGCTCGAAAGGGTGGCGAAATATCAATAATAGCACCACACATATTCGCCGTCTTCAAGTCTTGCTTGCCTTCCTCACCACATCCTCCCTCTTGGCCTGCTCGACTTGATACGGCCCTGGGTGGTTGCACCTCTTTTCTTCACCAAATGAACTTGTATGGAGGTGCCTCCACCTTCTTCTTCTCAATCCTTGCTGGAACCTTGCGTTGCTGAACATGAACCTTCTTAGCACGACCCTGCAAAATAGTAATGCCTGGGCCACACAACTGACGAACACGTCCATCTTTGCATGTATGCACACGCACTGCTGCTCCAACAAAACGTCTCTGAGGTGTTCTAACAAAACTATGGCTGACTACCCGGGGCACCGTATGCACCGTATCACGATCAGCACCACCGTCATTGGTCTCAACACCCATGTCAACACGAACTGGAAGTGGAACACATGGAACACATGCTGACATATCCTTCCCTTCATCAATATGAGGCTTCACTTCAACCGGCTTGTCACTAACAAGAACAACTGGCTTGTCATCTACAGGCTTGGCTGAAACAATATCACCACTGACGCTCTTCGCATCATGCTCCCCAAGCTGCACCTGAGCTAGCCCTGGTTGTGGCTTAGCTTTATGCAACTTCTCCTTGCGAACCACCAACACGACATCGGACTTGATTTGATCATCTCTCATAGGCTTCAAAGTCCGCTGTTTACCATCATGCACAAAAGAATATGTATTTGCTCGCCCAGCATGCATAGCATTGTGATCATACTGCCATGGACGTCCAAGTAACAGTCCACACACCTCCAATGGCAACACATCACAGTCCACCTCATCAGCATAGTCATCAACTGTAAATGGCACACGCACCTTGTGAGTAATCTTTAGCATACCGCAGCTATTAACCCACTCAACATGCCTCGGTTTGGGAATACGCCATGTGGATAAACCCAAAGCCTCCACAACTGCCTTGCTAATGCCATTACAGTAACTACCACTGTCAATCATCAACTTGCATGCTTTGCCTTTGATTATGGAGACACTCCCTGAATTCCATCGCTGGCCTCTATCTGCTGTCATACAAGTCTCATCATGTACCCTTTTGAGTTGCATATTCAGCCCACTAAATGGTACAACCTCCTCCATGACATCCTTGACAATATCAGCCTTGACAACATCAACCGCTGACAATTCAGAAATCATGGCTGCCACCTTGCTAATTGTCGACAATGGAACAACTGTCAACTTCTCATGAGTAGTCACAGTTGTCACGACCTTTGGTATAGGAGCTATGCTCTTGCCAACATCCTCTATCCCATGCACAACCTTGGGTGGCTGCTTAATTACTTCTACGGTTACCATGGGCTTTCGTGAAGGAACCATGGTGCTAGAAGGGATAAAGCACTCTCGCAAAAATTTCCTGAAATTCGCCCAAGTTGCAGAGGTAATGCTCTTCTCCCGCAATGCTTTATGCCACCAACTGTATAGCCTGCCATCCACGCGTCGGTCTGCAAGAGCCAAACGTGTAGAATCACTCATGTTGGGATCATAGGTAGCACATCTATAAAAACCCTGTAGCATATGACGTTCCCATGACTCAAACTCTTCAACTGTTGCATCGTTGGTCAGTTGCCAATTGATCTAATATTCATCATATGCTAAAACACCATCCAACAGGACAAGATAGTCATTAAAAATATCACCCGACTTTTTGCCACTATGACATCTATAGCCATAATAATCACCCGGAAAAGAATCCATCGTGTTACTATTTTATCCCAGCCTTCACTGATTTTGTTATAAACCTGCTAGACCAATGCGACTGACTCGATGATCTGAACTCACCGCTGGTCTGTCCAACTGAAAAGAACTAACAAGCCAGGCCACGCTAGGGAACAGACCTAGTCTGTGGAGGGGCGCCGCTATCCATCAAACGGCCAGAAGCGCGGGGCGCCAGGGGGCAGACACTCTCTCATAAGGATCACGCAGGAGGAGGTGAAGCCCAATTTCACTCTCCGTGGTCACGCGAGCGATCGCTGTCCCTTTTTTTTCTTTGCAAACGGCTCGATCAGGTCTGTATAGAGCAAACACTTGACAGCGATCCCGCGAGCACCCGTAGTGCTGGGACACGCTCGACCACAGACCGCCTCTGTGGTGAAGCGTGCGAGTGAGGCAGGATTGTGCTGGCGATCCTCGTGGCAATCCTGTGCAGATGGGCCAGCCCACGTTGGCAATGCGCGAGCGAGCGCCTCCACTCGAACGTGGGCAGCCTCTTGATCGCTAGCCACGCCTAGCCACAGACGTTTTCTGTCGTGAGGCGCGCGTGGGCGGTCTTTTTTTTTATCTGGCAACTGTGCCTTGCCTCGACTCGATACTGGGGAAAAGAAAATTGGATCTGGTATCGATGTCAACGAGGCTAACTCCCAGGCATGAGGCAAAATCGACGCTGACGGAAACTTCAACAAAGAAAACTTGCCGATCTGAAAACGTGTACCGCCTAGACTCCTGGCTGGATCAAGATTGGAAATGGTAACAGGACAACTGGATCGATCGGCCAGGCAGGGATCGTGATCCTCACCCAAAATCGATCTAGAACGAGATCAATATGGACGAGACCAAGGCCGACAAAAACTCCAACAAGTAACTAGTGATCTGCAAGAACCGATCTGAACAACGTCGACGCCGACGGAACTTCAACAACCAAAACCGATCTAAAAGCTCGTGAAGAACAAACTAATCTGAAAACTGCCTCGAAAGAACACTCCGCAGATCAAACAATCAATAGAAGATACTCACGGTGATCAACCCAATAATCTGATACCACATGATAAGGATCAAGGGGATGATCCTTGAGATTTGTCCCGATCTTTCACAGCGAGTCAACCAGATAGAAATCTTCCAATAACGCAAAGAACGTCACCTGAAGAAGAGGAACGAATCCAGCAAGTAACGCGATGAAGATCACCACGCCTCAAACCTGAGCCTGATAATTCTTGATGAACACAAGAACCCTCGCAGCAATCTTTATTAGATAAGACGGCAGCGCCGTTTCCCCGAAGGGATGATACACTATGGAGCACATGATAGTTTTAGACTAAACAACTGAACTCCCCTAAACCCTAGACTGCTGGCCTCCTTATATAGATGGCCAGAAAACTATTGGGCTTGGACAGGCCCAAACCCAAAACACAAATAAACCTAAGTGGCCCACAACTTGACCTAGCTACGAAATAACATAAGCATGAAATAAATTGTTGACACAACCTTAGACTAATTATTACATATCGTAGGTCGTCCTGGCATGCCAATCTGCAATGAGCTTCCCTCATCATGGTGGAGTCCTGAAATTGGGCTTCACCTCCTCCTTCATGCCCATATCACTAGCCACCACCACCACTCATTTCCGCATCACCACCATAATCATCCCCACCGCATCCATCGACCGCTGCCACCCCCACCCTCATTACCGCTGCCCAAACCTTTCCTCCGACTTAGGGTTTCTTTGTCCTGTTCTGTCGTAAAAAAAGAACAACGAAAAAAAAGGAGGGGATTGGGGCCGAACCAGCCACCCCAGCCACACCTAATTCTCAGTTAAAAAAGGAGGGGACGTGGGGGCTGAACCAGCCACCCCACCCCTGTCACGCTGTTTCTAGAGGCTGTTTGAGTGGAAAAGGGCCCATCTAGGGTTATTTTCGGATGGCCCATTAGGTNTAATAAAGATTGCTGCGAGGGTTCTTGTGTTCATCAAGAATTATCAGGCTCAGGTTTGAGGCGTGGTGATCTTCATCGCGTTACTTGCTGGATTCGTTCCTCTTCTTCAGGTGACGTTCTTTGCGTTATTGGAAGATTTCTATCTGGTTGACTCGCTGTGAAAGATCGGGACAAATCTCAAGGATCATCCCCTTGATCCTTATCATGTGGTATCAGATTATTGGGTTGATCACCGTGAGTATCTTCTATTGATTGTTTGATCTGCGGAGTGTTCTTTCGAGGCAGTTTTCAGATTAGTTTGTTCTTCACGAGCTTTTAGATCGGTTTTGGTTGTTGAAGTTCCGTCGGCGTCGACGTTGTTCAGATCGGTTCTTGCAGATCACTAGTTACTTGTTGGAGTTTTTGTCGGCCTTGGTCTCGTCCATATTGATCTCGTTCTAGATCGATTTTGGGTGAGGATCACGATCCCTGCCTGGCCGATCGATCCAGTTGTCCTGTTACCATTTCCAATCTTGATCCAGCCAGGAGTCTAGGCGGTACACGTTTTCAGATCGGCAAGTTTTCTTTGTTGAAGTTTCCGTCAGCGTCGATTTTGCCTCATGCCTGGGAGTTAGCCTCGTTGACATCGATACCAGATCCAATTTTCTTTTCCCCAGTATCGAGTCGAGGCAAGGCACAGTTGCCAGATAAAAAAAAAGACCGCCCACGCGCGCCTCACGACAGAAAACGTCTGTGGCTAGGCGTGGCTAGCGATCAAGAGGCTGCCCACGTTCGAGTGGAGGCGCTCGCTCGCGCATTGCCAACGTGGGCTGGCCCATCTGCACAGGATTGCCACGAGGATCGCCAGCACAATCCTGCCTCACTCGCACGCTTCACCACAGAGGCGGTCTGTGGTCGAGCGTGTCCCAGCACTACGGGTGCTCGCGGGATCGCTGTCAAGTGTTTGCTCTATACAGACCTGATCGAGCCGTTTGCAAAGAAAAAAAAGGGACAGCGATCGCTCGCGTGACCACGGAGAGTGAAATTGGGCTTCACCTCCTCCTGCGTGATCCTTATGAGAGAGTGTCTGCCCCCTGGCGCCCCGCGCTTCTGGCCGTTTGATGGATAGCGGCGCCCCTCCACAGACTAGGTCTGTTCCCTAGCGTGGCCTGGCTTGTTAGTTCTTTTTCAGTTGGACAGACCAGCGGTGAGTTCAGATCATCGAGTCAGTCGCATTGGTCTAGCAGGTTTATAACAAAATCAGTGAAGGCTGGGATAAAATAGTAACACGATGGATTCTTTTCCGGGTGATTATTATGGCTATAGATGTCATAGTGGCAAAAAGTCGGGTGATATTTTTAATGACTATCTTGTCCTGTTGGATGGTGTTTTAGCATATGATGAATATTAGATCAATTGGCAACTGACCAACGATGCAACAGTTGAAGAGTTTGAGTCATGGGAACGTCATATGCTACAGGGTTTTTATAGATGTGCTACCTATGATCCCAACATGAGTGATTCTACACGTTTGGCTCTTGCAGACCGACGCGTGGATGGCAGGCTATACAGTTGGTGGCATAAAGCATTGCGGGAGAAGAGCATTACCTCTGCAACTTGGGCGAATTTCAGGAAATTTTTGCGAGAGTGCTTTATCCCTTCTAGCACCATGGTTCCTTCACGAAAGCCCATGGTAACCGTAGAAGTAATTAAGCAGCCACCCAAGGTTGTGCATGGGATAGAGGATGTTGGCAAGAGCATAGCTCCTATACCAAAGGTCGTGACAACTGTGACTACTCATGAGAAGTTGACAGTTGTTCCATTGTCGACAATTAGCAAGGTGGCAGCCATGATTTCTGAATTGTCAGCGGTTGATGTTGTCAAGGCTGATATTGTCAAGGATGTCATGGAGGAGGTTGTACCATTTAGTGGGCTGAATATGCAACTCAAAAGGGTACATGATGAGACTTGTATGACAGCAGATAGAGGCCAGCGATGGAATTTATTTCAGGCGCAGTGCATAATCAAAGGCAAAGCATGCAAGTTGATGATTGACAGTGGTAGTTACTGTAATGGCATTAGCAAGTCAGTTGTGGAGGCTTTGAGTTTATCCACATGGCGTACTCCAGAACCGAGGCATGTTGAGTGGGTTAATAGCTGCGGTATGCTGAAGATTACTCACAAGGTGCGTGTGCCATTTACAGTTGATGACTATGTCGATGAGGTGGAATGCGATGTGTTGCCATTAGAGGTGTGTGGGTTGTTACTTGGACGTCCCTGGCAGTATGATCGCAATGCTATGCGTGCTGGGAGAGCAAATACATATTCTTTTGTGCATGATGGCAAACAACGGACTTTGAAGCCTATGAGAGATGATCAAATCAAGTCCGATGTCGTGTTGGTGGTTCGCAAGGAGAAGTTGCATAAAGCTAAGCCACAACAAGGGCTAGCTAAGGTGCAGCTTGAGGAGCATGACATGAAGAGCGTCAGTGGTGATATTGTTTTGGCCAAGCCTGTAGATCACAAGCCAGTTGTTCTTGTTAGTGACAAGCCGGTTGAAGTCAAGCCTCATATTGATGAAGGGAAGGATATGTCAGCATGTGTTCCATGTGTTCCACTTCCAGTTCGTGTTGACATGGGTGTTCAGACCGATGACGGTGGTGCTGATCGTGTTCCGGTGCATACTGTGCCACGGGTAGTCAGCCACGGTTTTGTTAGAACACCTCGGAGACGTTTTGTTGGAGCAGCAGTGCGTGTGCATACAGGCAACGATGGACGTGTTCGTCAGTTGTGTGGCCCAGACATTACTACATTGCAGGGTCGTGCTAAGCAGGTTCATGTTCAGCAACGCAAGGTTCCAGCAAGGATTGAGAAGAAGAAGGTGGAGGCGCCTAAGTACAAGTTCATTTGGCAAAGAAAAGAGGTGCAACCACCCAGGGCTGTATCAAGTCGAGCAGGCCAAGCGGGAGGATGTGGTGAGGAAGGCAAGCAAGACTTGAATATGGCGAATATGCGTGGTGCTCTTATTGATATTCCACCACCCTTTCGAGCAGACCCTCATGCGTGGGGGACAACGCTTTTTGAAGGGGGGGGGGAGGATGATATGGGCACGAAGGAGGAGGTGAAGCCCAATTTCAGGACTCCACCAAGATGAGGGAAGCTCATTGCAGATTGGCATACCAGGATGACCTACGATATGTAATAATTAGTCTAAGGTTGTGTCAGCAATTTATATTCATGCTTATGTTATTTCGTAGCTAGGTCAAGTTGTGGGCCACTTAGGTTTATTTGTGTTTTGGGTTTGGGCCTGTCCAAGCCCAATAGTTTTCTGGCCATAAGGAGGCCAGCAGTCTAGGGTTTAGGGGAGTTTAGTTGTTTAGTCTAAAACTATCGTGTGCTCCACAGTGTCTCATCCCTCCGGGGAAACGGCGCTGCCATCTTATCTAATAAAGATTGCTGCGAGGGTTCTTGTGTTCATCAAGAATTATCAGGCTCAGGTTTGAGGCGTGGTGATCTTCATCGCATTACTTGCTGGATTCGTTCCTCTTCTTCAGGTGACGTTCTTCGCGTTATTGGAAGATTTCTAACTGGTTGACTCGCTGTGAAAGATCGGGACAAAACTCAAGGATCATCCCCTTGATCCTTATCATCTAGGGTTTTTGGTGGTGGTGGTGCGGCGGCGGCAAGACGTATGTGTGTAGAACTCGAAACTCTAAGAATCAAGACGCTACAGTCAACACTCGACACGACGATACAGACACGAATTCAACAATGCAAATATTGAAAACAAAAGATGCAAAGGCTCGAACTGTTTCTAGGAAAAGATCTAATCCTAATATTTTTGGCTTTTTCGTGGATTCTAGGTATGAAGATGCAATCTAAACTACAAAAACAGTAAATCTCACCTATCAACCTGAAATCTGATACCACTTGATAGGGTAAAGGTGCCCGATCTTTTGATGAGACGATAACTATCGATTATGGTGGAGGTCGACATTGACGATCCGACTACAAACGTGCGAGACGTTGCGCCTTAGCAATCGATACACCAACTTCCGAGGCTATTGATCACGCCGGAGCTAGATCAACCTGATCACGAGGATCAATCCCTGCAAGCAATCGAAGAACCAGCAAGAATTATAGATGCAATCAAGATATTGCGAATATAGATGAAGGCTTTATTGAAGAGGTGGGATTCTGTCTGTGCGTAGTACAAAAGGTCGGTTTGACACTTGTGCCTATGGCGAAGAGTAGCTCGTGGCTAAGTCTTTAACTAAACAAAATCCGAGTTCTAATGACGGCTAGGAGGAGGTATATATGAGGGAAAGGGCAGGGATTTTCGTACAACCCTAATGGGCCATCCGAAAATAACCCTAGATGGGCCCTTTTCCACTCAAACAGCCTCCAGAAACAGCACGACAGGGGTGGGGTGGCTGGTTCAGCCCCCACGTCCCCTCCTTTTTTAACTGAGAATTAGGTGCGGCGTGGGGTGGCTGGTTCGGCCCCACATCCCCTCCTTTTTTTCGTTGTTCTTTTTTTACGGACGGAACAGGGAAAGAAACCCTAAGTCGGGGGAAAGGTTGTGGCGGCGGTAATGAGGGTGGGGGTGGCAGCGGTCGATGGATGCGGTGGGGATGATTATGGTGGCGATGCGGAAACGAGTGGTGGCGGTGGCTAGGGTTTTTGGTGGTGGTGGTGCGGCGGCGGCAAGACGTATGTGAGCAGAACTCGAAACTCTAAGAATCAAGACGCTACAGCCAGCACTCGACACGACGATGCAGACACGAATTCAACAATGCAAATACTGAAAAGAAAAGATGCAAAGGCTCGAACTGTTTCTAGGAAAAGATCTAATCCTAATATTTTTGGCTTTTTCGTGGATTCTAGGTATGAAGATGCAATCTAGACTACGAAAACAGTAAATCTCACCGATCAACCTGAAATCTGATACCACTTGATAGGGTAAAGGTGCCCGATCTTTCGATGAGACGATAACTATCGATTATGGTGGAGGTCGACGTTGACGATCCGACTACAAACGTGCGAGACGTTGCGCCTTAGCAATCGATACACCAACTTCCGAGGCTATTGATCACGCCGGAGCTAGATCAACCTGATCACGAGGATCAATCCCTGCAAGCAATCGAAGAACCAGCAAGAATTATAGATGCAATCAAGATATTGCGAATATAGATGAAGGCTTTATTGAAGAGGTGGGATTCTGTCTGTGCGTAGTACAAAAGGTCGGTTTGACACTTGTGCCTATGGCGAAGAGTAGCTCGTGGCTAAGTCTTTAACTAAACAAAATCCGAGTTCTAATGACGGCTAGGAGGAGGTATATATGAGGGAAAGGGCAGGGATTTTCGTACAACCCTAATGGGCCATCCGAAAATAACCCTAGATGGGCCCTTTTCCACTCAAACAGCCTCCAGAAACAGCGCGACAGGGGTGGGGTGGCTGGTTCAGCCCCCACGTCCCCTCCTTTTTTTAACTGAGAATTAGGTGCGGCGTGGGGTGGCTGGTTCGGCCCCACGTCCCCTCCTTTTTTTCGTTGTTCTTTTTTTTACGGACGGAACAGGGAAAGAAACCCTAAGTCGGGGGAAAGGTTGTGGCGGCGGTAATGAGGGTGGGGGTGGCAGCGGTCGATGGATGCGGTGGGGATGATTATGGTGGCGATGCGGAAACGAGTGGTGGCGGTGGCTAGGGTTTTTGGTGGTGGTGGTGCGGCGGCGGCAAGACGTATGTGAGCAGAACTCGAAACTCTAAGAATCAAGACGCTACAGCCAGCACTCGACACGACGATGCAGACACGAATTCAACAATGCAAATACTGAAAAGAAAAGATGCAAAGGCTCGAACTGTTTCTAGGAAAAGATCTAATCCTAATATTTTTGGCTTTTTCGTGGATTCTAGGTATGAAGATGCAATCTAGACTACGAAAACAGTAAATCTCACCGATCAACCTGAAATCTGATACCACTTGATAGGGTAAAGGTGCCCGATCTTTCGATGAGACGATAACTATCGATTATGGTGGAGGTCGACGTTGACGATCCGACTACAAACGTGCGAGACGTTGCGCCTTAGCAATCGATACACCAACTTCCGAGGCTATTGATCACGCCGGAGCTAGATCAACCTGATCACGAGGATCAATCCCTGCAAGCAATCGAAGAACCAGCAAGAATTATAGATGCAATCAAGATATTGCGAATATAGATGAAGGCTTTATTGAAGAGGTGGGATTCTGTCTGTGCAGTAGTACAAAAGGTCGGTTTGACACTTGTGCCTATGGCGAAGAGTAGCTCGTGGCTAAGTCTTTAACTAAACAAAATCCGAGTTCTAATGACGGCTAGGAGGAGGTATATATGAGGGAAAGGGCAGGGATTTTCGTACAACCCTAATGGGCCATCCGAAAATAACCCTAGATGGGCCCTTTTCCACTCAAACAGCCTCCAGAAACAGCGCGACAGGGGTGGGGTGGCTGGTTCAGCCCCCACGTCCCCTCCTTTTTTTTAACTGAGAATTAGGTGCGGCGTGGGGTGGCTGGTTCGGCCCCATGTCCCCTCCTTTTTTTTACGGATGGAACAGGGAAAGAAACCCTAAGTCGGGGGAAAGGTTGTGGCGGCGGTAATGAGGGTGGGGGTGGCAGCGGTCGATGGATGCGGTGGGGATGATTATGGTGGCGATGCGGAAACGAGTGGTGGTGGTGGCTAGGGTTTTTGGTGGTGGTGGTGCGGCGGCGGCGGCAAGACGTATGTGAGCAGAACTTGAAACTCTAAGAATCAAGACGCTACAGCCAGCACTCGACACGATGATGCAGACACGAATTCAACAATGCAAATACTGAAAAGAAAAGATGCAAAGGCTCAAACTGTTTCTAGGAAAAGATCTAATCCTAATATTTTTGGCTTTTTCGTGGATTCTAGGTATGAAGATGCAATCTAGACTACGAAAACAGTAAATCTCACCGATCAACCTGAAATCTGATACCACTTGATAGGGTAAAGGTGCCCGATCTTTCGATGAGACGATAACTATCGATTATGGTGGAGGTCGACGTTGACGATCCGACTACAAACGTGCGAGACGTTGCGCCTTAGCAATCGATACACCAACTTCCGAGGCTATTGATCACGCCGGAGCTAGATCAACCTGATCACGAGGATCAATCCCTACAAGCAATCGAAGAACCAGCAAGAATTATAGATGCAATCAAGATATTGCGAATATAGATGAAGGCTTTATTGAAGAGGTGGGATTCTGTCTGTGCATAGTACAAAAGGTCGGTTTGACACTTGTGCCTATGGCGAAGAGTAGCTCGTGGCTAAGTCTTTAACTAAACAAAATCCGAGTTCTAATGATGGCTAGGAGGAGGTATATATGAGGGAAAGGGTAAGGATTTTTGTACAACCCTAATGGGCCATCCGAAAATAACCTTAGATGGGCCCTTTTCCACTCAAATAGCCTCCAAAAACAGCGCGACAGGGGTGGGGTGGCTGGTTCAGCCCCCACGTCCCCTCCTTTTTTTTAACAGAGAATTAGGTGCGGCGTGGGGTGGCTGGTTCGGCCCCATGTCCCCTCCTTTTTTTTACAGATGGAACAGGGAAAGAAACCCTAAGTCAGGGGAAAGGTTGTGGCAGCGGTAATGAGGGTGGGGGTGGCAGCGGTCGATGGATGCGGTGGGGATGATTATGGTGGCGATGCGGAAACGAGTGGTGGCGGTGGCTAGGGTTTTTGGTGGTGGTGGTGCGGTGGCGGCGGCAAGACGTATGTGAGCAAAACTTGAAACTCTAAGAATCAAGATGCTACAGCCAGCACTCGACACGACGATGCAGACACGAATTCAACAATGCAAATACTGAAAAGAAAAGATGCAAAGGCTCAAACTATTTCTAGGAAAAGATCTAATCCTAATATTTTTGGCTTTTTCGTGGATTCTAGCTATGAAGATGCAATCTACACTACGAAAACAGTAAATCTCACCGATCAACCTGAAATCTGATACCACTTGATAGGGTAAAGGTGCCCGATCTTTCGATGAGACGATAACTATCGATTATGGTGGAGGTCGACGTTGACGATCCGACTACAAACGTGCGAGACGTTGCGCCTTAGCAATCGATACACCAACTTCCGAGGCTATTGATCACGCCGGAGCTAGATCAACCTGATCACGAGGATCAATCCGTGCAAGCAATCGAAGAACCAGCAAGAATTATAGATGCAATCAAGATATTGCGAATATAGATGAAGGCTTTATTGAAGAGGTGGGATTCTGTCTGTGCATAGTACAAAAGGTCGGTTTGACACTTGTGCCTATGGCGAAGAGTAGCTCGTGGCTAAGTCTTTAACTAAACAAAATCCGAGTTCTAATGATGGCTAGGAGGAGGTATATATGAGGGAAAGGGTAAGGATTTTTGTACAACCCTAATGGGCCATCCGAAAATAACCTTAGATGGGCCCTTTTCCACTCAAATAGCCTCCAAAAACAGCGCGACAGGGGTGGGGTGGCTGGTTCAGCCCCCACGTCCCCTCCTTTTTTTTAACAGAGAATTAGGTGCGGCGTGGGGTGGCTGGTTCGGCCCCATGTCCCCTCCTTTTTTTTCGGTGTTCTTTTTTTTACGGACGGAATAGGGAAAGAAACCCTATGTCGGGGGAAAGGTTGTGGCGGCAGTAATGAGGGTGCGGGTGGCAGCAGTCGATGGATGCGGTGGGGATGATTATGGTGACGATGCGGAAATGAGTGGTGGTGGTGGCTAGGGTTTTTGGTGGTGGTGGTGCGGCGGCGGCGGCAAGACGTATGTGAGCAGAACTCGAAACTCTAAGAATCAAGACGCTACAGCCAGCACTCGACACGATGATGCAGACACGAATTCAACAATGCAAGTACTGAAAAGAAAAGATGCAAAGGCTCAAACTGTTTCTAGGAAAAGATCTAATCCTAATATTTTTGGATTTTTCGTGGATTCTAGGTATGAAGATGCAATCTAGACTACGAAAATAGTAAATATCACCGATCAACCTGAAATCTGATACCACTTGATAGGGTAAAGGTGCCCGATCTTTCGATGAGACGATAACTATCGATTATGGTGGAGGTCGACGTTGATGATCCAACTACAAACATGGGAGACGTTGCGCCTTAGCAATCGATACACCAACTTCCGAGGCTATTGATCACGCCGGAGCTAGATCAACCTGATCACGAGGATCAATCCCTACAAGCAATCGAAGAACCAGCAAGAATTATAGATGCAATCAAGATATTGCGAATATAGATGAAGGCTTTATTGAAGAGGTGGGATTCTGTCTATGCGTAGTACAAAAGGTCAGTTTGACACTTGTGCCTATGGCGAAGAGTAGCTCGTGGCTAAGTCTTTAACTAAACAAAATCCGAGTTCTAATGATGGCTACGAGGAGGTATATATGAGGGAAAGGGCAAGGATTTTTGTACAACCCTAATGGGCCATTCGAAAATAACCTTAGATGGGCCCTTTTCCAGTCAAATAGCCTCCAAAAACAGCGCGACAGGGGTGGGGTGGCTGGTTCAGCCCCCACGTCCCATCCTTTTTTTAACAGAGAATTAGGTGCGGCGTGGGGTGGCTGGTTCGGCCCCATGTCCCCTCCTTTTTTTTCGGTGTTCTTTTTTTTACGGACGGAACAGGGAAAGAAACCCTATGTCGGGGGAAAGGTTGTGGCGGCGGTAATGAGGGTGCGGGTGGCAGCAGTCGATGGATGCGGTGGGGATGATTATGGTGACGATGCGGAAATGAGTGGTGGCGGTGGCTAGGGTTTTTGGTGGTGGTGGTGCGGCGGCGGCAAGACGTATGTGAGCAGAACTCGAAACTCTAAGAATCAAGACGCTACAGCCAGCACTCGACACGATGATGCAGACACGAATTCAACAATGCAAGTACTGAAAAGAAAAGATGCAAAGGCTCAAACTGTTTCTAGGAAAAGATCTAATCCTAATATTTTTGGCTTTTTCGTGGATTCTAGGTATGAAGATGCAATCTAGACTACGAAAATAGTAAATCTCACCGATCAACCTGAAATCTGATACCACTTGATAGGGTAAAGGTGCCCGATCTTTTGATGAGACGATAACTATCGATTATGTCGGAGGTCGACATTGACGATCCGACTACAAACGTGCGAGACGTTGCGCCTTAGCAATCGATACACCAACTTCCGAGGCTATTGATCACACCGGAGCTAGATCAACCTAATCACGAGGATCAATCCCTGCAAGCAATCGAAGAACCAGCAAGAATTATAGATGCAATCAAGATATTGCGAATATAGATGAAGGCTTTATTGAAGAGGTGGGATTCTGTCTATGCGTAGTACAAAAGGTCAGTTTGACACTTGTGCCTATGGCGAAGAGTAGCTCGTGGCTAAGTCTTTAACTAAACAAAATCCGAGTTCTAATGATGGCTAGGAGGAGGTATATATGAGGGAAAGGGCAAGGATTTTTGTACAACCCTAATGGGCCATCCGAAAATAACCTTAGATGGGCCCTTTTCCAGTCAAATAGCCTCCAAAAACAACGCGACAGGGGTGGGGTGGCTGGTTCAGCCCCCACGTCCCATCCTTTTTTTAACAGAGAATTAGGTGCGTGGGGTGGCTGGTTCGGCCCCATGTCCCCTCCTTTTTTTTCGGTGTTCTTTTTTTTACGGACGGAACAGGGAAAGAAACCCTATGTCGGGGGAAAGGTTGTGGCGGCGGTAATGAGGGTGCGGGTGGCAGCAGTCGATGGATGCGGTGGGGATGATTATGGTGACGATGCGGAAATGAGTGGTGGCGCTGGCTAGGGTTTTTGGTGGTGGTGGTGCGGCGGCGGCAAGACGTATGTGAGCAGAACTCGAAACTCTAAGAATCAAGACGCTACAGCCAGCACTCAACACGATGATGCAGACACGAATTCAACAATGCAAGTACTGAAAAGAAAAGATGCAAAGGCTCAAACTGTTTCTAGGAAAAGATCTAATCCTAATATTTTTGGATTTTTCGTGGATTCTAGGTATGAAGATGCAATCTAGACTACGAAAATAGTAAATATCACCGATCAACCTGAAATCTGATACCACTTGATAGGGTAAAGGTGCCCGATCTTTTGATGAGACGATAACTATCGATTATGTCGGAGGTCGACATTGACGATCCGACTACAAACGTGCGAGACGTTGCGCCTTAGCAATCGATACACCAACATCCGAGGCTATTGATCACACCGGAGCTAGATCAACCTGATCACGAGGATCAATCCCTGCAAGCAATCAAAGAACCAGCAAGAATTATAGATGCAATCAAGATATTGCGAATATAGATGAAGGCTTTATTGAAGAGGTGGGATTCTGTCTATGCGTAGTACAAAAGGTCAGTTTGACACTTGTGCCTATGGCGAAGAGTAGCTCGTGGCTAAGTCTTTAACTAAACAAAATCCGAGTTCTAATGATGGCTAGGAGGAGGTATATATGAGGGAAAGGGCAAGGATTTTCGTACAACCCTAATGGGCCATCCGAAAATAACCCTAGATGGGCCCTTTTCGACTCAAACAGCCTCCAGAAACAGCGCACAGGGGTGAGGTGGCTGGTTCAGCCCCCACGTGTCCTCCTTTTTTTAACTGAGAATTAGGTACGGCGTGGGGTGGCTGGTTCAGCCCCACGTCCCCTCCTTTTTTTTGTTCTTTTTTTTACGGATGGAACAGGGAAAGAAACCCTAAGTCGGGGGAAAGGTTGTGGCGGCGATAATGAGGGTGGGGGTGGCAGTGGTCGATGGATGCGGTGGGGATGATTATGGTGGCGATGCGGAAACGAGTGGTGGCGGTGGCTAGGGTTTTTGGTGGTGGTGGTGCGGCGGCGGTGGCAAAACGTATGTGAGCAGAACTCAAAACTCTAAGAATCAAGATGCTACAATCAGCACTCGACACGATGATGCAGACACGAATTCAACAATGCAAATACTGAAAAGAAAAGATGCAAAGGCTCGAACTGTTTCTAGGAAAAGATCTAATCCTAATATTTTTGGCTTTTTCATGGATTCTAGGTATGAAGATGCAATCTAGACTATGAAAACAGTAAATCTCACCGATCAACCTGAAATCTGATACCACTTGATAGGGTAAAGGTGCCCGATCTTTCGATGAGACGATAACTATCGATTATGGTGGAGGTCGACATTGACGATCTGACTACAAATGTGCGAGATGTTGCGCCTTAGCAATCGATACACCAACTTCCGAGGCTATTGATCACGCCGGAGCTAGATCAACCTGATCACGAGGATCAATCCCTGCAAGCAATCAAAGAACCAGCAAGAATTATAGATGCAATCAAGATATTGCGAATATAGATGAAGGCTTTATTGAAGAGGTGGGATTCTGTCTATGCGTAGTACAAAAGGTCAGTTTGACACTTGTGCCTATGGCGAAGAGTAGCTCGTGGCTAAGTCTTTAACTAAACAAAATCCGAGTTCTAATGATGGCTAGGAGGAGGTATATATGAGGGAAAGGGCAAGGATTTTTGTACAACCCTAATGGGCCATCCGAAAATAACCTTAGATGGGCCCTTTTCCAGTCAAATAGCCTCCAAAAACAGCGCGACAGGGGTGGGGTGGCTGGTTGAGCCCCCACGTCCCATCCTTTTTTTAACAGAGAATTAGGTGCGGCGTGGGGTGGCTGGTTCGGCCCCATGTCCCCTCCTTTTTTTTCGGTGTTCTTTTTTTTACGGACGGAACAGGGAAAGAAACCCTATGTCGGGGGAAAGGTTGTGGCGGCGGTAATGAGGGTGCGGGTGGTAGCAGTCGATGGATGCGGTGGGGATGATTATGGTGACGATGCGGAAATGAGTGGTGGCGGTGGCTAGGGTTTTTGGTGGTGGTGGTGCGGCGGCGGCGGCAAGACGTATGTGAGCAGAACTCGAAACTCTAAGAATCAAGACGCTACAGCCAGCACTCGACACGATGATGCAGACACGAATTCAACAATGCAAGTACTGAAAAGAAAAGATGCAAAGGCTCAAACTGTTTCTAGGAAAAGATCTAATCCTAATATTTTTGGCTTTTTCGTGGATTCTAGGTATGAAGATGCAATCTAGACTACGAAAATAGTAAATCTCACCGATCAACCTGAAACCTGATACCACTTGATAGGGTAAAGGTGCCCGATCTTTTGATGAGACGATAACTATCGATTATGGTGGAGGTCGACATTGACGATCCGACTACAAACGTGCGAGACGTTGCGCCTTAGCAATCGATACACCAACATCCGAGGCTATTGATCACACCGGAGCTAGATCAACCTAATCACGAGGATCAATCCCTGCAAGCAATCGAAGAACCAGCAAGAATTATAGATGCAATCAAGATATTGCGAATATAGATGAAGGCTTTATTGAAGAGGTGGGATTCTGTCTATGCGTAGTACAAAAGGTCAGTTTGACACTTGTGCCTATGGCGAAGAGTAGCTCGTGGCTAAGTCTTTAACTAAACAAAATCCGAGTTCTAATGATGGCTAGGAGGAGGTATATATGAGGGAAAGGGCAAGGATTTTCGTACAACCCTAATGGGCCATCCGAAAATAACCCTAGATGGGCCCTTTTCGACTCAAACAGCCTCCAGAAACAGCGCACAGGGGTGAGGTGGCTGGTTCAGCCCCCACGTGTCCTCCTTTTTTTAACTGAGAATTAGGTGCGGCGTGGGGTGGCTGGTTCAGCCCCACGTCCCCTCCTTTTTTTGTTCTTTTTTTTACGGATGGAACAGGGAAAGAAACCCTAAGTCGGGGGAAAGGTTGTGGCGGCGATAATGAGGGTGGGGGTGGCAGTGGTCGATGGATGCGGTGGGGATGATTATGGTGGCGATGCGGAAACGAGTGGTGGCGGTGGCTAGGGTTTTTGGTGGTGGTGGTGCGGCGGCGGTGGCAAGACGTATGTGAGCAGAACTCAAAACTCTAAGAATCAAGATGCTACAGTCAGCACTCGACACGATGATGCAGACACGAATTCAACAATGCAAATACTAAAAAAAAGGATGCAAAGGCTCGAACTGTTTCTAGGAAAAGATCTAATCCTAATATTTTTGGCTTTTTCATGGATTCTAGGTATGAAGATGCAATCTAGACTATGAAAACAGTAAATCTCACCGATCAACCTGAAATCTGATACCACTTGATAGGGTAAAGGTGCCCGATCTTTCGATGAGACGATAACTATCGATTATGGTGGAGGTCGACGTTGACGATCTGACTACAAATGTGCGAGATGTTGCGCCTTAGCAATCGATACACCAACTTCCGAGGCTATTGATCACGCCGGAGCTAGATCAACCTGATCACGAGGATCAATCCCTGCAAGCAATCAAAGAACCAGCAAGAATTATAGATGCAATCAAGATATTGCGAATATAGATGAAGGCTTTATTGAAGAGGTGGGATTCTGTCTATGCGTAGTACAAAAGGTCAGTTTGACACTTGTGCCTATGGCGAAGAGTAGCTCGTGGCTAAGTCTTTAACTAAACAAAATCCGAGTTCTAATGATGGCTAGGAGGAGGTATATATGAGGGAAAGGGCAAGGATTTTTGTACAACCCTAATGGGCCATCCGAAAATAACCTTAGATGGGCCCTTTTCCAGTCAAATAGCCTCCAAAAACAGCGCGACAGGGGTGGGGTGGCTGGTTGAGCCCCCACGTCCCATCCTTTTTTTAACAGAGAATTAGGTGCGGCGTGGGGTGGCTGGTTCGGCCCCATGTCCCCTCCTTTTTTTTCGGTGTTCTTTTTTTTACGGACGGAACAGGGAAAGAAACCCTATGTCGGGGGAAAGGTTGTGGCGGCGGTAATGAGGGTGCGGGTGGTAGCAGTCGATGGATGCGGTGGGGATGATTATGGTGACGATGCGGAAATGAGTGGTGGCGGTGGCTAGGGTTTTTGGTGGTGGTGGTGCGGCGGCGGCGGCAAGACGTATGTGAGCAGAACTCGAAACTCTAAGAATCAAGACGCTACAGCCAGCACTCGACACGATGATGCAGACACGAATTCAACAATGCAAGTACTGAAAAGAAAAGATGCAAAGGCTCAAACTGTTTCTAGGAAAAGATCTAATCCTAATATTTTTGGTTTTTTCGTGGATTCTAGGTATGAAGATGCAATCTAGACTACGAAAATAGTAAATCTCACCGATCAACCTGAAACCTGATACCACTTGATAGGGTAAAGGTGCCCGATCTTTTGATGAGACGATAACTATCGATTATGTTGGAGGTCGACATTGACGATCCGACTACAAACGTGCGAGACGTTGCGCCTTAGCAATCGATACACCAACATCCGAGGCTATTGATCACACCGGAGCTAGATCAACCTAATCACGAGGATCAATCCCTGGAAGCAATCGAAGAACCAGCAAGAATTATAGATGCAATCAAGATATTGCGAATATAGATGAAGGCTTTATTGAAGAGGTGGGATTCTGTCTATGCGTAGTACAAAAGGTCAGTTTGACACTTGTGCCTATGGCGAAGAGTAGCTCGTGGCTAAGTCTTTAACTAAACAAAATCCGAGTTCTAATGATGGCTAGGAGGAGGTATATATGAGGGAAAGGGCAAGGATTTTTGTACAACCCTAATGGGCCATCCGAAAATAACCCTAGATGGGCCCTTTTCGACTCAAACAGCCTCCAGAAACAGCGCACAGGGGTGAGGTGGCTGGTTCAGCCCCCACGTGTCCTCCTTTTTTTAACTGAGAATTAGGTGCGGCGTGGGGTGGCTGGTTCAGCCCCACGTCCCCTCCTTTTTTTGTTCTTTTTTTTCGGATGGAACAGGGAAAGAAACCCTAAGTCGGGGGAAAGGTTGTGGCGGCGATAATGAGGGTGGGGGTGGCAGTGGTCGATGGATGCGGTGGGGATGATTATGGTGGCGATGCGGAAACGAGTGGTGGCGGTGGCTAGGGTTTTTGGTGGTGGTGGTGCGGCGGCGGTGGCAAGACGTATGTGAGCAGAACTCAAAACTCTAAGAATCAAGATGCTACAGTCAGCACTCGACACGATGATGCAGACACGAATTCAACAATGCAAATACTAAAAAAAAGGATGCAAAGGCTCGAACTGTTTCTAGGAAAAGATCTAATCCTAATATTTTTGGCTTTTTCATGGATTCTAGGTATGAAGATGCAATCTAGACTATGAAAACAGTAAATCTCACCGATCAACCTGAAATCTGATACCACTTGATAGGGTAAAGGTGCCCGATCTTTCGATGAGACGATAACTATCGATTATGGTGGAGGTCGACGTTGACGATCTGACTACAAATGTGCGAGATGTTGCGCCTTAGCAATCGATACACCAACTTCCGAGGCTATTGATCACGCCGGAGCTAGATCAACCTGATCACGAGGATCAATCCCTGCAAGCAATCAAAGAACCAGCAAGAATTATAGATGCAATCAAGATATTGCGAATATAGATGAAGGCTTTATTGAAGAGGTGGGATTCTGTCTGTGCATAGTACAAAAGGTCGGTTTGACACTTCTGCCTATGGCGAAGAGTAGCTCGTGGCTAAGTCTTTAACTAAACAAAATCCGAGTTCTAATGACGGCTAGGAGGAGGTATATATGAGGGAAAGGGCAGGGATTTTCATACAACCCTAATGGGCCATCCGAAAATAACCCGAGATGGGCCCTTTTCCACTCAAACAGCCTCCAGAAACAGCGCGACAGGGGTGGGGTGGCTGGTTCAGCCCCCACGTCCCCTCCTTTTTTTAAACTAAGAATTAGGTGCGGCGTGGGGTGGCTGGTTTGGCCCCACGTCCCCTCCTTTTTTTCTTCTTTTTTTTATGGATGGAACAGGGAAAGAAACCCTAAGTCGGGGGAAAGGTTGTGGCGGCGGTAATGAGGGAGGGGGTGGCAACGGTCGATGGATGCAGTGGGGATGATTATGGTGGCGACGCGGAAACGAGTGGTGGCGGTGGCTAGGGTTTTTGGTGGTGGTGGTGCGGCAGCGGTGGCAAGACGTATGTGAGCAAAACTCAAAACTCTAAGAATCAAGATGCTACAGCCAGCACTTGACACGACGATGCAGACCTGAATTCAACAATGCAAATACTAAAAAGAAAAGATGCAAAGGCTCGAACTGTTTCTCGGAAAAGATCTAATCCTAATATTTTTGGCTTTTTCGTGGATTCTAGGTATGAAGATGCAATCTAGACTACAAAAACAGTAAATCTCACCGATCAACCTGAAGTCTGATACCACTTGATAGGGTAAAGGTGCCCGATCTTTCGATGAGACGATAAGTATCGATAATGGTGGAGGTTGACGTTGACGATCCGACTACAAACGTGCGAGACGTTGCGCCTTAGCAATGTATACACCAACTTCCGAGGCTATTGATCACGCCTGATAAGGATCACGCCGACGATCCTTGGAGTTTTGTCCCGATCTTTCACAGCGAGTCAACCAGATAGATAATCTTCCAATCACGCGATGAACGCAACCTGAAGAAGAGGAACGAATCCAGCAAGCAACGTGAAGAGAATCAACACGCCTCAAACCTGAGCCTGATAATCCTTGATGAACGCAAGAACCTTCACAGCAATATATTTGATAAGATAGATGACGGCAGCGCCGTCCCCGGAGGGATGCTACACGCAGCACACAACTCAATGTTTTGTCTAAAATTCTGAACTCCCTAAACCCTAACCTGCTGGCCTCCTTATATAGACGGCCAGAAAACTGTTGGGCTTGGACAGGCCCAAACCCAAAACACAAATAAAACTAAGTGGCCCATAACATGACCTGACACACGAAATAACATGAACAGATATGCAAACTAATGACACAGCCTTAGACTTAATTATCTCATATCGTAGGTCGTCCTGGCGTGCCAATCTGCAACGAGCTTCCCTCATCTTGGTGGAGTCCTGAAATTGGGCTTCACCTCCTCCTTCATGCCCATATCATCCTCCCCCCCTTCAAGAAGTGTTGTCCCCAACGCGTGAGGGTCTGCTCGAAAGGGTGGCGGAATATCAACAAGAGCACCTTGCATATTCGCCGTCTTCAAGTCTTGCTTGCCTACCTCACCACATCCTCCCTCTTGGCCTGCTCGACTTGATACAGCCCTGGGTGGCTGCACCTCTTTTCTTCGCCAAATAAACTTGTACTTAGGCGCCTCCACCTTCTTCTTCTTCTCAACTCTTGATGGAGCTTTGTGCTGCTGAACATGAACCTTCTGTGCACGACCCTGCAAAGTAGTAATGCCTGGGCCACACAACTGACGAACACGTCCATCCTTGCCTTTGTGCACACGTACTGCTGCTCCAACAAAACGTTTCCGAGGTGTTCTCACAAAACTGTGGCTGACTACCCGCGGCACCATATGCACCGGAACACGATCAGCACCACTGTCATCGGTCTGAACACCCATGTCAACACGAACTGGAAGGGGAACACATGGAACACATGCTGACATATCCTTCCCATCATCAATATGAGGCTTAACTTCAACCAGCTTGTCACTAACAAGAACAACTGGCTTGTCATCTACAGGCTTGGCTGAAACAATATCACCATGGATGCTCTTCGCATCATGCTCCTCAGGTTGCGGCGTAGCTAACCCAGATTTTGGCTTAGCCTTGCGCAACTTCTCCTTGTGTACCACCAGCTCAACATCGGACTTGATTTGCTCATCTCTCATAGGCTTCAAAGTCCGCTGTTTGCCATCATGTACAAAAGAATATGTATTTGCTCTCCCAGCATGCATAGCATTGCGATCATACTGCCAGGGACGTCCAAGTAACAGCCCACATACCTCCAATGGCAACACATCGCATTCCACCTCATCAACATAGTCAGCAACTGTAAATGGCACACGCACCTTGTGAGTAATCTTCAGCATACCGCAGCTATTAACCCACTCAACATGTCTCGGTTCAGGAATACGCCATGTGGATAAACCCAAAGCCTCCACAACCGCCTTGCTAATGCCATTACAGTAACTACCACTATCAATCATCAACTTGCATGCTTTGCCTTTGATGATGCACTGCGCCTGAAATAAATTCCATCGCTGGCCTCTATCCGCTGTCAAGCAAGTCTCATCATGTACTCTTTTGAGTTGCATATTCAGCCCACTCAATGGTACAACCTCCTCCACGATATCCTTGACAACATCAGCCTTGACAACATCAACCGCTGACAATTCAGAATTCGTGGCTACCACCTTGCTAACTATCGGCAATGGAACAACTGTCAACTTCTCATGAGTAGTCACAGCTGTCGCGACCTTCTGTATAGGAGCTATGCTCTTGCCAACATCCTCTATCCGATGCACAACCTTGGGTGGCTGCTTAATTACTTCTACGGGTACCATGGGCTTTTGAGAAGGAACCACGTTGCTAGAAGGTATAAAGCACTCTCGCAGAAAGTTTCTGAAATTTGCCCAAGTTGCAGAGGTAATGCTCTTCTCGCTCAACGCTTTATGCCACCAACTGTATAGCCTGGCATCCACGCGTCGGTCTGCAAGAGCCAAACGGTGAGAATCAGTCAAGTTTTGATCATAGGTAGCACACCTGTAGAAACCCTGTAGCATATGACGTTCCCATGACTCATACTCTTCAGCTGTTGCATCATAGGTCAGTTGCCAATTGATCTCATATGCATCATATGCTAAAACACCATCCAGCAGGTCAAGATAATCATTGAAAATATCGCTAGATTTCTTGCCACGGCGACACTTATAGCCGTAATAATCACCCGGAAAAGAATCCATTGTAGTACTATGTGATCCCAGCTGGCACTGATCCGAAATATCTTATGTTACTCTTAATGATCTGTCACACAACAATCTGCAAAAACTGTGCAAACAGAAGTAAAACAGACTGAACTGAAAGCTGCAGGGCGGCCAAGACACACTGGAGCTGCAGGCGCGGGGGCGCCAGGGGGCAGACGTTCTCCGTGGTATGGCGCGAGCGCGGCTAGGCGAATCGTCTAGCGCGGCTGGGCTGAGTGAGCCGCGACCGGCCCAGTTAGAGAAGGCCTGGACTCGATCGATCGGAAGTCCACGCGCAGAAAACGAGCGAGGAGCCCCTGCGCTCGTCCACGCCCACGCGTCGCTCGTGGATCACGCCCACGCGTCGCGCGTCGATCAACTGGCTCTGCGCTCGATTCCCGGGCGCGTGGGGAGATCGCCAGTGCGCCGGCGGCCAAAGTCCTCCCAGGCGCAAGGCAAGGCGAGCTAGGGCCTCGCTCGGGACGCACAGTCTGCGTCTGATTTTTTTCTTTTTTTGATGTGCAGCGATAGACTCGATCGCATCTGGCTTGTGCTGGGGCGAGGCAGAGCGAGAACAGATGGGCTGGCCCAGGCGCTAGAGGGCACACGCGCCACTCCCAGGCGCTCGATCGCTGTACTGCACGAGGCGCCACCTCCTCGATCGCCAAGGGACGGAGGACGTCTGTCCTCAGGCGCAGACCAGG